>VWZZ01001727.1:115492-163175 GCA_013399095.1 Psophia crepitans
AGGCGGGGCGCGGCGGTGAGGGCGCGGGAGCCGGGACGGCTTCTGGAGGCGGTGGCCCGGCGGCGGCTGGACCGGGGCATCGGCTGCCGCGAGGCTGCAGGTGAAGGCCCGCAGCTGGAAGCGCGGCAGCTGGAAGCGCGGTTTCCGCCCCCGGCGCCCCGTGGTGGTGTCGAAGTGCCGGTAACCCGTGTCGGGGCACCTGCGGAGCACCCGGGCCGTGCGTCCGCTGCTCGCCTCCCACGGCCGGGGACACTGGCCTTTGGTCTAGCTGAAAATGCGGTCCAGCAGCGCGTACCCAGCTAGGACAGCGGCACTCTGGTGTGTCCCATCCTGATGAATGATGAGCGCTTTATTCCTGTTACGGCCACAAAACCTTTTTAATCATTAATATTCTCAAAATGCAGTGCTAGTAGCAACTCTTCTGTTTGGTCAAAATATTTATTATTAGCTGGCTAAAGGTTCTGGCTTTGTTTTCCTCCAGCTGGGGACTAGTAGCACGTTTTCCAAACATTTTGGAAGACCTTAGCCTGGATGTTGAGGCGTGGAAGGCTGAAGCTCGGCCTCTGAGCAGGCAGACGGTTAGGTGTATAGTTTCCTTGTTGATCAAAGTGTTATAAAAGGTGAGTTTAACATCATTGCTTCCATTTTAATATAAACAGTTCACCTAAAAAGATGATTCATGTTTCATCTTTGACATATTTATTTGATTTTGAGGTAGCCAGCTTTGGAATGTAGAAATCACCATTTCTTGTAATGGCATTTCAAATGTTAAGTTACTCTCTTTAGAAGAAGCATTTGGAATCATTACTTTATTCTCCAGATAGGCCAGTATAGCCTCCCTTAAACTGGAGGGAAAGGGGATGAAAACCTTGAGTGTATTCCATAATAGGCCTATTGGTCTGCTAGCAGATAAAACTTGGCAACTTCTGCCTATGCATATCACTTCGCCTCCCTCTCCTTTTTCTTAAAAACTGTGCTTATTTTGTGTCACGCTAATCTGACGATGTTCACAGACGCAAAAAAAAAAAAAAAAGGATGACAATGAGAAGAAAGTATCAGGAGGGATTTGAAGAGGAAAATTGGGGCAGAAAGAAACAAGCACTTCATTTAAATCAGTCACTAAGAACAAATCATTCTAGGCAGGACTGAGCACTATTAGTATCACCCCGGCCTCATGATAGAGGCATTGTTACGGCTTAAGATACATTTGCCTTTGTGATCGGTCTTTGTTTAAGCACACAAGTACTTTTCAGAGATACTCTCAGGGAGACACTGAGTGACGTGTAAGTCATTATTATGTTTGCAGCATTTTTAGCACAGAAGAGAACGGAGGAAAGCATTTTTAAGTCAGTAGTCACATTAATCTATTTCAGGCGTTCTCCATCATACGGTGTAAATAGTCCTTAGTATGTCAGTAAGTAATGATATATGTGTTACCAATCAGTATTTTAACTGCTTCCTGATAAGGTTAGTGACTCTCTTCAGTTTCCTGTCTTCAGTTTTCTAGTATTTCACAGGCAGTCCTTGAACTCAGCTTCTCTGTTCTGGGAGCGCTGCACTACGCTACCCCACAGTTATCTTGACCAGCCAAGTGTTACCTCTCTGGTTAAGTAAAACTGGACAGACATCAGTGCTGCTTTATGGTTGACTAAAAGAGCAAAGCACAGCTAGCCTGCAAGACATATCCAAAAATCTCCAGATGGCCAACACTGACAAAACACTACACGTTAAGGGAAGGCAGTGAGCTCCATGAGCGGCTCCCAGGCAGGAATAACCCCTGAGTCCCATACCTATGACATAAATAGGCCATGCTGATCAGTTTCAGCATGATCCGGCAGAGTCCTTACTTTGTCCCGCTGCCAAGAATTCGTATCAAGCAGCCAGCACAGTCCTGTGCAGTCCTAGGATGTAGCCACAACATGGAAGGCACCCTTTAAGTGCTTTTGAAACTCACATATCTAAATTGTTTTCTAGAATTTTCGTAATAGCAAATAACGCTGCGAACAGACTGCTGGTAGTGCTGCAGGTAGCAGGGGAAGCAGATGGTTCCCAGCACCTCCCGGGCTGCAGGAAGAAAGCTTATCTCTACCCACCTGGGAAAACTGCTTTTTAAGAGACAGCAGCTGACAGGACAAGTCCCTTGGCTGGCCTTATACTTCTTCCAGTTCCTTGCATGTCCAAAGAACGGCTTTAGAACACATCCTCTCCAAGTTGCCTGCGTAACTTACTGCCTACTCTTCAGGGGTAGGAGACTCGATGACACCAGCCTCAGGCTGGGTTGCTGTCTGAAGTCATTACAGGTTTTGCAGGAGTAAGTAGTCGGAAAGTACAAAACTACTAGGAAAATAAAATACAAAGGTCAACTTTAGCTCACGGTTAGTAGAAGATACGTAGTTAGTTGTTTTGGAGCATCTCAACTAACATCCTTCGGGAAGGGAAGTGGCCAGGGAGGTGAAGGTCCAATTTTTACATGACAACCTTATTCTCTGACAACTAACATGCAGTTCTGGGTGGAACAGTAAGCAGGAAGGCATGCAGGGGTGGGGGTGAAGAAAGTCCTAAAGTTAAATAGAAGAAATTAGGTTTCTTCCTCTATTCCTGCAATTCAGAAGAATCTGGCTGGTCATTTGTCAGCAACATTCAATGCCACTCAGAATTGATAGCAACCTGTTTTTTTTCTGTTAGATATGACACTCTTCTTGTCAAATTTTAGGAGGAAAAAAGTGGGTAAAAAACCTCCCAAACTTAATAAAGGCAAAGCATTCTGCTGATCTTTGCTTAGCTGTTAAGTCATACCAAGGCAGATCTTGGTATTACTTCACTTCAGCAAGAAAAGCAAAATGTGAAGATGAATTGTACTTGTCCATGCTTCTGATAGTATCACTCCATTGGCTTTGCTTTAGTTCACACAATCTTGAAAATGGTTGGCTCCAGGAGCACTAATGGCTTTGTGCATTAACTGTTACACACAGACAAAAATGGTGTATACAGCTAAATTTGGCGCTTCTAAACACGTAGCAATGTCTCATGCTACAAAAAGTACCTGACGTATCTTTCATAGTTTCTTTCTACAACAAAAATGTCTATGTCTGCAGCAAAGCAGTGGTGTAATTTACTATTTCAGGTGTAAGTCAAAAGTGATTTCATCTGTCATTTCTAGGTAGATGAGTTCTCACTGTAGGTTCGTGGGCAGGAACCCCCTTTTTTGTACTTTTTTTTTTTTAAAAAACTCTTCTGTGAGTAAAGGAGCATGCCATTGCCTATCATTCAGGCACGATTTGACAGATTTCTCAGAATCCTTTTCCATCTGCTGGCAGCCAAGGAATGCAGCACACACAGGCCCCAATAAAACCTCCCTGAAATGACTATTTGTGTGCTGAATAATGTTGAGGTACACTGTGCTAGCTCAGGGGAGCAGGATTAAGTATTTTAGCTGGCTGGGGTTTTTTTTTTCCTCCTGCAACTCAGCACATCCAAAGTTTCCAAAGCAGATACAGAAAGAAGGAGGAAGAGGAGAGAGTTACATGAAAACTGGCAATCAGTAGCAGACTCTGGGGGCAAATAAAAAGTGCTTGTGGCAGCTGTAGAACATAGAAACTGAGAACAGGCCAGGGAGCTATGACAGATAGGACAGAAAAAGGGCATTTGTCATCCCTGCGTCAACAGGAGATCAGAAAAAGTCCTCCAGCCCTCCTTTATTATTTATTGGGAATATAGAAGAACAGAGGGATCTCTCTAATCTTTCTTCCAGTACTGCTGAGCATAGACATTACAGACAGGTGCATAAAAATGATAAAATCGTAGCGTTCTCCTTGTGCGTAGGGAAGATGACAGGAGACAGCTTGCTCAGAAGTGTAACATTTAAGCAAACAACACTATTCATGTGATTTTGTTTTCCTGATATTTTTTTTTTTTCTTTTAGCAGTTGATGGCCATGCATCTGGAAAGGTGCAGCACGGAGACCAGAAAGGGAATACAGGGGTGTAGTAAATGCATGTCTGGTGCAAGAGACTGTTGGAGATGACTCAAGCAAACAGGACTCCTCCTTTTCAAAGCTATTGTTAGGAGACTTTTGGAGAATTATCAATAGGAAAGGTAATCAGATCCTCAAGAATTGCTTTCATGTCATTTAATCCTATTTAATCCCAATTCCTATGAAGTTTGCAAGAAGTCTGTTCATAATTCATGGGTAGGGAGGGAGATAAATAAAAATAAACCTGTTATCCCAACCTCTGGATCTCCTACCATGTCTCTTTACACGTCTTTTATTCTTGTTTCACTCTGGCTTAAAAAAAAAAAACAACCACCAAACAAAAACCTGCTGAACTTACTGTTAGCATAATAAAAAAAAAATGGGATCGAAACCTATCTGGTGTCAAATGAGTGTGAGCACTAATAATGAAAAAAGTAACAGCTAGTTCCAAGAAGTAGCGTGATAGGCACAGAGTAAGAAGAATTTAAATAGCTATATACAAATCTAAACTCTTTAAAAAATCATTTTTATTGATTCATTACCATACAAAATTTATTCAAATTACATCCATTTGAAGTGGTAAGATCACAGCTAGAGAACAGGTCATCCTTTAATAAATCTATTTACAAAACTCACCATAAAAGCTTTTTTTTTTGTTGGGTTTTTTTTTGTTTGGTTTTTTTTTTTACAGTATTTTACAGAGGGTTTTTTGTTTTTGTTTCTTTTTTTTAAACTAGCATACAATGCAAAGCTAAATTAGATTAGTATTTTGCCCGCGCACATTGGGACAAGTGTTTAATTTGTACAAAAAAAAAAAATGGTCTGCATTAGTCCTCATTTTCTCTTCCCCCACAAAAGTGCCCCTTTGTCTCGCAAATCTTCATGCTCACACAACTTTTACTTTCCTCTTCAAGACGAAAACTTTAAATACTACAATTTTATTTACAGATCCACATCTAAAAAAACTCTTAAAAAAATTACAAACCAGCTAGAAAATATTCTGGCAGTGTTTACAAATTAAGTCTATTGTACAAAACTGCTCGGTAACTAAAGTGTGAGTTGAGAACACATATCAACTTAAATACAACTGCTGAATGATCTATGCACACATTTGTACATATAAACACACACTTAACACTGTTTAACAGTTCTTTATGTGTTGCCCTTTATACAATTGTTATATTCCAGAACTCACACAGTCATACAGTTTTCTTATTAGTACTGTGACTTCTTGCCTTTTCGTGTGTGAGCTTTCATAGCAGCAACTCAATGGTACCAGAAAACCTGCATACATAATATTCTACTACAGTACAAACAGTACTAATCTTCTGAGTATGTCAGATAAGCACAACAGTAATGCAAACAAAAGGATTATATGGGCATCATCTAATCAACATTACATTAATTTAGCCCAGAACATGGCAACATATTTTACACTCAAAAAAAATTATTTAAGACTTCTTAGAATTCCTCTCATTCAAAAAATAAATATTGGTACTATACTATACTACCAACAGTCTTCAAAAAATAAATGCAACGCAGTTGATGTGGTACTTACAGTTATGTACTTCAGAAAAAAATCAGTTCCATTTTGCTGGCGAAGAGAATTATAAAAAGCTGTAAGCAGAGGAAGCTAACCCACTGAGATAAATATGATATATTGAACAAACAAAGCTTGGCATAAGTGTTTTCCATAGAGGGAAAAACCCACAGTGCATCTCTAGTAGGCACTTAACACAAAGCCCCACTTAGTACCACAAAAATTCATGTACCAGTTCTAATGCACACTGGGGGCAGTAAAATTGAACTGTGCATCTTCGTTCTAGTTTTAAAAAACAACCAACAAAAACTACTTTCACACACACGCACACACAAGCATTTTTAAAAATCTGTGATTACTACGAGAAGTGGCAGAACTTTATACTTTTCAATATTTGCAATATACACTACATTTACAGTGTATTTTTTTATTAAAAGCTCTTAAGGACATAAGGATTTGACCTCATAATGAGACATATACACAGCTCAAAATGAGCATTATGACAGCAATTTAAACATTCCCACAAGTAGCTGAAGAATCCCATTTCACACTTTTGCATTACTTCATATTTACGTTCACCGCAGGTACAATCCATGTTGTGACACTCAAAAGACATGCATTCTCCGCAGAAGGCACGACCTGAAATACTATTATAAAATTGTTATTTAGGACTAAACCAGTTCATTGAGCCCTTCTCCGTAAGCTCACGTGTCACGGTAAGCAGAGACTGAGGGAGTGTGAAGACAACACATCTACGGTCACCTGCTTGCACTTGCTGACTCACAAGGCGCTGGAGCTTAGGGTCAAGGAGGCCTCGCTGTAAGAGCCTTCACTTGCTGTTTATGGTATTTTAGGGAGTATTTACTTAAAATACCAGCACTGTTTGAGAGGCTAGTTTGTTTAATAATGCTATTTTATAGTAAATAAGGGACAACTCAATGATGGCCGGTTTTTTGATTCCATTAAAAACATGACTTAGGTAGGAACGGCATTTAAGAGAATCAGCTGTATATAAATTCATCCACCAGTGACGGAAGCTTCTCTAAATCATAAGCATCAAAGAGGTCACTGATGCCTTCTTCATCCCCAAGGCTCAGCAAATAATCTTCCTGAAGCAGAGGAGGCAGCAAATTCACAAATGGTCCTTCAAAGTTTGAGGGAATTTGGTCCTCTGTCTGCTGGAGAAGGTTGACCGGAGAAGCCAACGGAGAGATTGTTGCCATGTTTACTGAGCAGTCACCTTGTCCTGAGTTAGCAGAAGCCACTTCTGTAAGAGGAGGGAAGAAAAAAACCAAAATGACACATGTAATCTCATTAGGAATATTAAACACAGATGAAACTGAGTAATCGCTGCATAAAGGACCTTTCATAAAGCAGCATTTCAACAAAAAATGGCCTCCGTATAATTTGGAGCTTGGTTTTGATATGTTACAAATATCTCAGAAATACTCATGTGGCTATCAACACTGACGTTTCTACAAAAAAAAAAAAATTTTACAAGGTTTAAACAACCTTGGGGGAAAAAAAAGTACATCCAGTGCAGTGAGAGATGCCCATTTTTCAGTGGAATTCGTAGTCAAAGTGAAAACTTTATAGGCAACAGATGTCAGTGACACTGTGTAGCTGCATATACCAATACACAGAGATTTCTGCCTCTTGTGTTGAGACAAATCTTTGCTGCCACTGTCCTATTTGAAAACACAAAAGGAACAAAATTGTTTATTTCTCAATGTTGCATAAACTTAAGTTACACAGTTCCACATGATATTCAAATAGGAAACTTACGTTAAGAAACTGATGCACAAGAAAACATATCTCCTGCTATATAAACCAGAAAGGCACAGTGGAAAACGGATACTTTAGCTTTTCACTTCTTAGAAAAATAAGAGCTGGATAGCTGACGTTCAAAGTGAAATCTTGAATGAGAGCATGAAGGAAGGCCGTTAGTATTACAAAGAAATAATTTTACCTTTGGAAATGGTTTTGGAAATATTTCCGTTATGGTCCTGACTGTAAGTTTTCATTGGACTGAGGGCATCGTTTTCCTCTGGGCACAGATAAACTTCAATAGGTCCTTGAGTACTAGATAAATGTATCAATGCACTCTGCTAACAAAACAAATGTCAGTAAGGTGTTACACCAATGAACAGGACAGAATATTGATGACAGTAAATTCTTACGGGGGTGTGAGTGTCTGAACACATTTTTTAGTAATCAAAAGAACCTGAAATCCCCCATGTTTTTTTGGTTTTTTGTTTTTTTGAAGATGTGAGAGGCTTGGCTGATGTATCTTATAGACTGGAAGAGAACATAAAAGCTTTTCCCACTGTCTGTAGTGCACAAATCTCAGAAGCCCACTATTTTACATGCTGTATCATAACCAGAGAGGTATCAGGAAAGTGCTAGGAGTTCAATCCTTACAACCATAATAACCTGCAGCGTTCTGACAGAGCGGAACCATGGGATACAAATCACAGGTTTTATTATTATTCATAACAGTATTTGATGTATTTGTGTAGATGTTTCTGCTTTGAGAGAATGCCAAAATGCCCTTCTCACTCACCCAAAAGCCTTCAGTACTCATTCACACTGAACTATAGTTCTTGAATGTTAAGTTCATCTGTTTAACGGCGAAGTTTTTCCAAATAACAAGAAAAGGAGAAAAACATGCCATCTTCACCCATACTTGTTTATGTAAGTCCTTCTGCCTCTCAAGGCAGCAATTTTAATTTTGATGGTGTTTCTGAATAACAGGAACTTCTAATTACTCTCAAGAAATTATCTTTTCTTAATTTTCACACTTTGATGCAGTAGAAGATGACATAAATAGATAGAAAATCTGTAAAGTTGCTCCTAGTGTTATGATGGAAAATCATAAATGACTCCAGTTAAAAATAAACCGGCTCCAGCTGTATTGCATTACTAGTTTTGAAAAGCATGAATACAGGTGTTGTATACCTCTTTGCAGACTTCTTTCAAATACATTTTATTGTGCCCTTTGACAAGAAGTTCCTCGTGTTATTTGCATTCTGACAGTTATGTAGCATTTACAAATAAAGGTAACAACAACTGAACAGGGATACCCCAGGGCACAGAAAACAGTTTACGGTACTTAAGGCAATGTTATGGATAATTAGAAAAAAGGAGATGGGAAGAGCAGGGGTTGGTAGAGGGACTGTTGAGTGACTGAGGTATGGAAAAAAAAAAAGAGGACACTGAAACGTAACTGCAAATGAGAGAAAGAAATAGGACTTGTACTGCCTGAACCTGAAAATTAATTGAATAAGTTGGGTACAGGGGCTAAGAAAGGTCTAGGCACTTGTTTTAATGATTGTGTGCATCCGTCTCTACCCATCTGATTTCACTGAATTAAAAAAATCAAAGCATAATGCCCTGCCTAGGGGAAACAGGAAAGCAAGCAATGATAACAGCACATATTTATGGATACCAATAAAGGATATCCCTTCTTCACTGTAGCAAAATGATTTATTCTTCCAAAACCTGCACCTAGGCTCAAAGGGGAAGTTAAGGACAAAGGCAGGGGCAAAAAAACGACAGCTGAGCACCACTAATGGGCCTAAGCAAGTGGAAAATAATCTTGGGAAAAGAAGTGACAGGGAATCTGGAGCCAGTTCCTGCCCACCCAGCAGCAGATGGCCCTGGGCTCAATGGAACCAGCCCAACAGTAGGGATGAAGGAATAATGTAGAGGAATGAACACAGCATGGAGGTTGCATGGAGGTTTCTGGGGTTTAGCCCTATGTCTAATTGCTCCTTGAGAGAAGAAATTAGGTACGTTTTTGAATCTCTGAAGCAGTGGCTTGTGCAAATTATTTTCATTTGCCCAACATACTTGCGTCTGCCACAGTAACTGGGAATTGTAAAGCAGCTCACATTTGCCACCAAGATATAAAATCCCAGGAGCAGCTGAACCATGTGCTTCATAAACCATGAAAGGAATGAAGAAAAGTAAAGCTGCTCCCTGACGATATCTTCAAAGAAAAGCCACCCAAAGCATTTTTCTCTGCAGCTGTGACATCAGGTAAGGGAAGGGAGAAGCAGCTAAGTTACCCTGGACATCTACCTGAGATAAGGAAAAGAAAGAAAATTATGGAAGAATGAGCACCAGACATCTCATATACAAAAACTGGCACTTGGAGGTTGTTGTGGTTCAGCCCCAGCCGACAGCTGAGCACCACGCAGCCGCTCACTTACTCCTCCCACTCCAGGTAGGATGGGGAGGAGAATCAGAAGAAAAAGGTAGAACTCATGGGTTGGGATAAGGACAGTTTACTAGGACAGCAAAGGGAGAGGGAAATATCAACACCACCTCCAATAAAAGGACATACAAAGCAGGTGACACACAATGCAGTTTGCTCACTGCCTGGAAACCCAATGCACAGCCCATCCCCGAGCAGCGACCCCTCCTCCCCAGTCAGCTCCCCCTTATATATGGGCCATGACATCATATGGTATGGAATATCCCTTTGGCTAGTTTGGTCAGCTGTCCTGGCTGTGTCCCTGCCCAGCTTCTTGTGAAAAAGTAACTGTACCCCAGCTGAAAACCAGGACAGAGAGAGAGACTGTGGCTTGAGTAGCAAGGGGCAACAGAAGAGGGGCACAGATGAACACAGACAGCTTCAGAAATAGAAGTACTTATAATAAAAAAGGAAATTACCATCACCTACAGACTTCATGATAGCAAACAAAGAGTGTACCAGCATAATGTACAAAGTTTTACACAGGTGTAAAATTGGTGTCAATGGAGCAAAAGTGATGATGGAAGGAAAAATGACAAGAATGGATTCTAGCAGTAAACCACAAGTTTCTACAATAATTGTAACACTTCAGAAAAGAAAATCCTACATGAAGATGTATGTCTCAATAAATAAGGATATCTGTAATATCAGTCATCAAGATACTTAAGACATGGAGTTATCCATGAACTAAAACTATATAAAGCTAAATTAAGAAAGAAAGAGCTGCATCTCTTAACAGAAAGATTTTACATGGTTACGAACAGGAAATTTCAACTGCAAAGGAAGAGCTCTTCTCTATGTAAAGTATGGCAAAAAAAGAATAATCTTTAAGTACTGTGGATTACTCTGAAGGAAAGCTGAAATTAAGAGAAAAGGTACAAATAATGATTGCTTTGTGTAAAATTATTTTTAAATATTCCCCTTTTTCAAAAAAACTCCTCCAAAGTTTGTAAAACTGATGAATACAGGACTGTATGTCAATATAATCCAACCTGGGCATCAGTTACCACAGTAAGATTCACAGCACACTTGCTCTGTCTATAGAAAAATGATATATAACCTGGCAGGAAAAGCCAGGTTCTCCTTACCTCCACTGGGTCAGGCACTTCAAGTCTTGTTTCTGGAGGAGCTTTCACAACTATAACAGTTTGGTCTTTAAGGCCACTAATTTTTCGAATATCTTGATACGTCACATAAGCTAATGTAGTCATTGTTAAGGAATTTTCCAACCCAGGTGATATATTCAGACTATTAGAAGAAGAGTTCTTTCAATTCTTTTTCCATTTTCTCCTGGCTACATTGCTCTTAGCCCAAAGTTTTCTGCTCTCTACACTGGTTGTGACTGCAGTGAAACTGAGAATTTCCCTTTGATCTAACAGCTGTGGTCACTACTGGGTGACAAACAGGACTCTCCATGCTGAGCCCTTCTCTCTCCTCCTCTTTACACATGTAAAGCTACGTAAGCTAAAGCTCAACAGCCTACAATTACTTGCAGACCACACAAAAGTTTTTACACACGTTCTATGAAAATGCAGAGAACTGCAAATCACAGGAAAAATGTAAAAGAACTTACATATTCATGTTACAGATGCGCATAGACAATATTTTTTGAAATAAATAAAATAATAATTTCAATTGTAATTTTAGGGTTTGTCAAAAACTTTTATATATTTATTCATTCTTTTATATTATATGAAAATATTTTAGAAAAACCTGTTTAATCAACTACTTTAAACAACTTGACAGTGCAGAAAGTTGATTTCTGCATAAGCATGGAATGAACATGAATATTTTGCTGTCTGACTTGAATTTCCCCAAATCAATGTGAGTGTTTTGGTGGGTTACTGCATGGTGGTGCCTTGCCTACTGACCTGCGCAACCAGGGTCACAGAGCTTTTGGTCATGAACTATGAAATAGGGGCAATCACACGGAAGCACTTCCAGCTCTTTAGTTTGATCATCCACGAGGTATCTAGCATTATATTTATGCCATAGAAACAAAGAGCCTGGTTTACGATCGTACTTTTGGGGGTGTAGATGTGAACAATTTTGTTAAGCGTCTACCATTACCCTCCGGTTACGACAAACTGCCCCAGCTCAAAATGCCAATATGTCTCAGGTCTGACTTGGACCAAACACAAAGTAACAGGTCCGGGGGTAAAACGACAGGTCAGCTTTCAGGCAAACGGCTTTTATCGAGGCTTCTGCTGCTCCTTTAGTAAGGGTTGCAAAGGGAGAGTACAAATTACAGCTACAGTGGCTGTCACTACACGAACAAAGGAAAGGATTGCGTGGTTTTCAAAGAAAACAATATCTTGATTGTTGTATTTAAAAGCTTGCCACACTGATGCTGGGCATATCCCAAAACATTCAAGGTAGCAATCGGTTACTGTCTGATTCTATTGCTAAGGTAGAAGAGGAAGCGCACAGCTGGGGCACAAACAATGTTTTGGCACTGCCTAATCATGAGGGAAAAGAAAAAGCATTTTCAGTAGCAGAAACTCCGCCTTCAGCAGAGGAAGAGGCTTCTCAGCCCCGTGAGCACTCGCTAGGTTCCCTCACATCAGGCTTCAGCAAGGTCAGCAGAAGACCATACTGGAGTGCACTCAGATTCGCCCCCAGGTCGCACACTTTCACATTCCTTCCTCAAGTCACTAGGATTATCAGTAAATTTAGAGTCACAGAAGGATTTGGGGAATACAAAAAAACAGCCAAAAACATGAGGCCAGGATGCTGCTAATGCTGATCCCTCCTCGCCCATCCCCCAAGGGAGCCAGCAACCACAGGGCAGAGATCTCTACCGCAGCAAACAGCACTAGAAAAATAAAGAACTGTAACGCTCGGTTTTGCTTCGCTTAAATCTCTTCATGGATCAAGGCAGTGCTGACCCTGCTTCCCTATGCCACTCGGTGGTCTAGCTTTCATACGCATTTTCAGACACAAGCTCAATCAAAAGACAATATTTACACAGTTCACATTGCTTTTTACTGACGCTCCTGTGGTTATTTCCTATCCTTCAAAACAGAATAAGTCCACCTTGTTAGATGCTCTTTTTAAGAGCTACTGACTGTTTAAAGTAATAAAAGTTTTCATATCAGCATTTAATAAAATGCTCTCTCCTGTTGCTAATAGAAGGGAAATCTAGTGAAAATGAGAACTGGTTACTTACAAGGGTATTCGCAACCACATCAACCTTATGCGATCAAGCATTGCTATTACATTAAATAACTAAGTCTAAAATAGACATTTTGGGAGCTCAAAAAACCTTTACTATTATATTCTATTAAAGATTCACTAACCAGAGGAACCTAAGAGTTTGTTGTAAGTTTCAGACTAAACTGACTCCCAACTTTATTTTCCTCTCTGTGTCTGTAATTTATATACACGTCAGTTTAATGTAAAAAAGAAAAGTAACAAGTGTGCACACGCACACATCTTTCTTACCTCAGCAAAGACTTTGTCTATGTGTCTTGATCATTTCTGCACACATAAAAATGGGGTTTGCTCTGGGCTCAGAAGAGTCGAAAAAGCACAGGGTTTCGGATGTTGCCACTCTATCACCAGCTAAGTTCCTGGTTCTAGTCTATGTGAACATGGATGTTAGTGGGTTCCTATACACACCATCTTTTTCTCTCTTTTTTCCCCTGCCCTCGACACTCCAGAAGCATTACAGGTGCAAGTGGCTTAAGTAACTTTCACATAGAACTACATTAAAACCCACTAACTTCTGGAAATTTCTGATGTTTCATATCACATCACTTAAAGGAATCCTCGTAGTGTTACAGAGCACAGCAAGCAGACTGACTACCTTTGAGGTTTTAGCAAAAAGGATATCTCTGATTCTCTGAGTCCTCTGTTAGCAGCTTGAGGTCCAAGGTGCAGCTTTGGATTAGCTCATCCAGTTTCTTCTCTTCCTGAGCCAGTTCGGTCACCTCCTTCGTGAGGCCTTGACGCTGAGCCAGCATGCCACCATCCTCTGACAGACTGCAGCCCCTACGGATACAGAAGGAGGGGAAGATGCCCTTTCAGAGTGTGTAAAGCTTGACCCTGTGCTACAGGAAAAGGAATCAGAACCATAGAATCTTTAAGGTTGGAAAAGACCTCTAGGATCATCAAGTCCAACTGTCAACCCAACACCACCATGTCTACTAAAGACAAGAGAGCAGGCTTTTACAGTGCAGGTCAAGTCCTTAGCTGCTTCTCCCTAAACCTGACTATCCTGGCTTGTATCAGAAATAGTGGGCCAGCAGGAGCAGGGAGGTGATCGTCCCCATGTGCTTGGCCCTGGTGAGGCCACACCTCGAGTACTGTGTCCAGTTTTGGGCCCCTCACCACAAGAAAGACATCGAGGCCCTGGAGCGTGTCCAGAGAAGGGCAACGAAACTGGTGAAGGGGCTGGAGCACAGGTCTTATGAGAAGCGGCTGAGGGAACTGGGACTGTTTAGTCTGGAGAAGAGGAGGCTCAGGGCAGACCTTATTGCCCTCTACAACTACCTGAAAGGAAGTTGTGGCGAGCTGGGGATCGGCCTCNGTTTAGTGGGTAATAGGTGGCAGGGGGACAGTTGGACTGGATGATCCTTGAGGTCTCTTCCAACCCTAATGATTCTATGATCACCAGTCAGCATAAACTATGCTTTCCAGGAAAAGCATCTTTTCATTATGATAATGCATTTTGGAACTATCAAGATGGAAAAGTGAATTATTTCTAAGCTTTTCCAAAATCTTGTTTCTAACTCCCCTCTCTTCTAACCACACCCTGAAAAAGCCAGAAGGAGGCAGTAGGTAGAGGTGTGTACCTAAAAAAAACTTATCCCACTTGCAAAAGCAAATGGGTTAATCCACTGTTGAGACAAAATGCTGGTTTCAGATTTCCCTGACAAATACTATTTATGCACTGAAAACCTGTCTTCACAGAACAAGAAAGCTTTATCCTGATAGAAAGTATTTTGGACGATTGCTTGGAGCAAAGCGTTAGAATGTAAGGTGGGAGAAGAAAAACAGTGCTGCTCTATGACAGTGAAATCAGCCAGCAGGAATGGAAAAGGATAATGAATACTCACATCCACTGAATGTTGTTTTTGGATTTTTTCTTAATGAGATGGATGCCTTCCAGTACATTGGTGATATCGTAAATCCTTCTTTTTTGCACCTTGAGGACCTCTGCTGCTCTGTTCAAATCTAAGACCCCATCAGGAGATTGGCTCAGCAACTGAATGAACTTCTTTGTAAGAAGGCCAAGTGATGTATCATACCGAGTCTTTTCTGAAGGAGATTTTGGAGCTTGGAAAGAAAAGAGAAAAACAAACAACCAAAAAACAAACAGATAAATCAGTTTCCTCATTTTGGTTCCAAAAGCTACATCCAGAAACGAGAGGATATATATTACAGATATTTCTTTCATTTTTACTAAAGAAATCTCTCTCAAACCTCTGCATTAAGACACAACTCACCACTGGGTATTTATTTGTGTTTCAAGATGTACTTTTCCAAAAGTCACAGGTACATGAGCAAATACATACACTTTTTTAAAAATGCAAATATTTCCATTAGTCTGATGGATACATATAGCAATATTCTACTTAGGCTTTCACTATGTGAATTCTTAATAGTATTTTTAGTATCTATTTATCCTGGCAGCAATACCAAAAATTCCCCTATGACTCTCCTTCATCAGGCTGATAGCCAGTTTTCATCAGGGTTTGATTTTCCCCTCTTGTAAGATAAGTGTTTTGCATGCAATTAAGCAGGACTTAGGTGTACTTCAGTGGGTGAACACAATGACAGATTCCATCAGCGCCAGACTCCATGGCTTACAGAAAAAAAACTCATGTGAATTAGAGGAGATAGACACAAGATAGAATTTACAATCATCACTTCTCCATAATCAAGCAATGCTCAAAATGGGCAAGAGTATCCACTTCTTTTAAATTAGAAGTCAGCAAACAGCTTGGCTCTTACTAGACAACTCGCCATTTTCACGCACAAATGTAGCATCTGTATACTTAATAGAAGAGCTCTTAAGAGTTTAAATATGTAGATCAGAATAACTTCTAATTCTAAATGTTCGAGGCCTTTCTGTCAAGGGAAACAAGCCAGACACTATTAGAAGTCTGCTGAGGTGGTACATGTCAAACCTCTCCTTTGCTTCAAGTATTATGCAGGATGGATCTTAGGCTGACCTGGTGGTTATTTTCATGTTTTCAAGGTTCAGGTCCCACACTTAAATGCAGAAGTCAGTCAAAACTGAAATCCTGCCTGAAAGCAAACCTTCAGACTACCCTGAATTATTTTGAAGGATATGATGGCTTGTCAATGAAAACTAATTCATTGCCTGTTTGCAAAGACAACCTGCTCTGTGTCGTTCTTTGGTGGATTCAGGGCTTGTCTGCACTGGAAGATGAAGGAAAATTTCTATCAATTAGGTGACCTTGTGAATTTAGAGCAGGGTGGGGTTTGTTTGCTTGTTTTAATTTGGGGTTTGGAAAAGAATAAAAGGATCAGAGCGAGAAGGGCAAGAGTCTACTCGACCCCCACCTAAAATGGCACAGGTTCCTGGTCGTGCAGCAAGGAAGTTCTCTCAGCCTTATCAGCACTGCAGCAGCATCCTGTCCTGAACTTCTGTGAGAACGCACTTCAACTTAAAGTGGACTTCATTTAGCTTAATAAAGTTTAGTTTAATTAAAACCAACTGTCATTCACTTGCTCTCTTTTGGTCTGTATCTTCAGCTAATTTAACTTTTCCCATCTGCCTCAACAGAAACAAGTTTTAGAATGGTGAGGAGGGATAAGTACCCCTTCACATCTCTTGCTTTCCTGTCACTACCACTGCTGCCCCAGTCCTCCTTTTCCCCAGTTCCCCTCCCTCTACAAGCCTAATCCTTGTGCTGCAAGCCCCCAAACAAGATGGCAAGGCTACACCCCCACCTCCTGTAGCAAGAAACATACTGCCCAAGGCAATGCAGATGTGCACAAATTAATACTTGCAGCCACTGAGCTGTGGCAGTAATAATCCAGTCACACTGCAGGGAGAGAAGGCAGCTCCGAGCCCACAAAAACCATTAAGCATGCAATGCTGCTGGGGCACAGCTACTGCTCTTTACAAATCCCCGCCTGGGGCAAGAAGCCCTGACAATCAGCTGCTGTAACTTTAGGGAGGAAGGAGGAGGCTGGCCTGATTAGCCTTGCCTAATAACTGTGCATTTGATCCCATCACAGTATCTTCATTCCTCAGCATCTTCCTCTCCTCAGCATCCCCAACTTGATGTCCTTGGCTGAAGAGGAGGTTGAGGACAGAGAGGCTGCAGCCTGCCCAGCAGGCAGAGAGGACAGATGGAGCAGCCAGGAGACTCTGCAGCCTCTCTTGACAGGACAAGGGGGAATGGCTGCAAGTTGCGCCAGGGGAGGTTCAGGTTGGAGATGGGGAGAAATTTCTTCTCGGAAAGGGTGGTCGGGCATTGGAATGGGTTGCCCAGGGAGGTGGTGGAGTCACCGTCCCTGGGGGTGTTTAAGGAGAGGTTGAATGTGGTACTTAGGGACGTGGTTTAGTGGGTAATAGGTGGCAGGGGGACAGTTGGACTAAATGATCCTTGAGGTCTTCTCCAACCTCTATGATTCTATGATTCTCTCCGCAGCTCTGCACCAATGGATGCATGCTTCAAACACCTCATGTGCTGCCTGGCTGTGGGTTCAGTGTGTTGCATGCGCATCCAGGTGAGGACAGTAATAAACACACTTTTTTAGCTAGGCAATGCAGCCTGCTGTACTAGTTCACTCTGACCTCAAGCTAGGAAAATAAAAAACTCTGTGCCATACAGTCCATTACAAATTTCCTTACTTTTTGGACTATCTGGACTTCTTGTCGCAGCTCTTCCTTTCCCCTTCGGAGTCTTTAGTCCTTCAGCAAGATACTGGGGGCCACTTTCTCCTAGCTCCAGCCTTCGTTTTGCCTGTAAAAAAAGAAAAAACAGCAACTTCTTTTTAATTGATGGATTGTTAAGAAGTGTATTTCACTTTACCAAGCAGAACAACAGCGTTACAGGAAAGGCAAACAGCAGTGAGCTTTGGACAGTGAGATTCTGTATCAGTACAGGTTCATACCCCATATTCATCACAAGGGAATCTGAATCCCTACGGGAATCCAAAGGTGAACTTCGGTGTTTCACTCCAAGGCTAGGTTGACAGTTTGTTTGGAAAACTCAACAATTTTTTTTAACTTGAACAGCTGAGTGACAGCTGTATGACCTACTTCAGCCTAGTCTGGACCTTTTTAAATACATATGAAAGATTTCTACCTCCACTTGAGCTTAGAATGTTTCAGTTAAGAAAACCAAAGACAAACGCTCAAGCACACAGGTAGCCACCCACAAAGCTACAGTTCATTTAAAAATATAACTTGTAACCACATAACTTATATACATGTAAGTCTGTGCACTGGTAGCATTAATGCAATTTTTCCTTCCCCATTTGAGGGGATGGTTTTGAGAGGACCAGTAACATTTGCTACTATAAGCTTCTCATCAATGAAATACGAGACATGACATCAAGAGCAGCATTGGAAAACTGTTCTCTGCTTGTCAACAATTTTTGTCCTCGTTGAAAGCACAACCACTACATTTATTTCACGTGACCCAGCATGTTTGCATTAAAGCTGCCTACATAAAAGCAACGTGGAGCAAAAGTAGTTATCAAACAGATGATGCCTGAAAACCAGCTAAATGTTGCCATGTACATCTTGAATAATAAAAATAACGAATGAAACCATTTAACTAGGCAAGACGCAGACAAACTGCAATGAAAACCACCACCAATATGAATTTTGTTCCTAGACAGAAACACAATCTACTATCTTTGGACACAATTCTATACCCTGCCATGCTGCTCATGTTACTGAAATTGAATCTGGGGACACTTGTTATCCTAACAATAGAAAGAACATTACCTGGGAAGACACAGGAAAATGGAAGTTTTACATCTAAGGAAGCTTAGTGAAATAACTGTTTCCAAAGAATGATGTTTATTCAATTAGGTAGAATAATTCAGAGTATTTTAGCTCTTTAGAGGTCTTTAGACTTGCCCCGAAGGGTTGGATCATATTCTGCTCCTTGGTGAACCAAGATAAAATCATACATTCTTCTATGGACAGATATCAGTTGTAGACAGATATTTCTATGTTGTGGATTTAGCTTATGCATTTGACTTTGGGTCTGTGACAAACAGAAGGCTCTAAATAAATTCGTTTATATGCATTTATTTATGGATAACTAACTAACATCTTTGTACTGGACTCCATTTGCAAACCTCAAACTTATTAAAAGGCAAGTTAAAGCACATGAAACGCATATAAACCCACAGTGTAACAGCACGTGCAGAACGCTCAAGCTACCCTTGTGCAAGGGACTAATTCATCGGTGTCAGGGCAAAACTGAACTAACTGCGTCCTTCTGAGCAACGCAGGCACTGGGCTCCCGGCGGCCCATCGGTGGCAGCTTCTAACAGCGTGAAACACCTCTGCTCCTCTCCCTGAGACATCGGCTCTGTAAGCCAAGGACACAGATTTTAAAAAGGTCAACTGTTAACAAAAGCATCCAGCTAATATGTTTAGCCAATGTAATTGGATTAAATTAAGATTACAGCTTTTCCAGAGGGAGAAATACATTTCACACTTGTTTTAAGTGTTTTTCCACCCTGAGAACTATAGGAGAAAAGGAAGGAGGGGTGAAAAGGGAACAATTCAGGGCGTGGGAAGACTAGGCCAAAGGGATACAATTAAAGATAAAAGGGAATCTCAAAACCAGGTGTGAGAAGGAGGGGAAATGCTAAAGACTTAAAATCCAGAGATTTGCAGTGGCGCTCTCCATCAGAGGAGAGACTCCAATTTGGACTACACATCAAAACTTTTTGTCTCAACTTGTTTGCAAGACACGAACAACCGTATTTTGTTGTACTTTTGCAGTTAAAAACAACTTTCTCCTTTGAGCTCATCAGGTTTGGTAGCGAGAGAACATAAACAGCATCCTTCGGCTGCGCGCAGCAGCACAAGCCCATCGGTGCACGTCAGGGGCGTTGCGAGCAGCACGCTCTTGTTGGTCCCACCAACGCACCATACTTAAGGGCAGCACAGGGCTACCGACTGTCTTCTGGCAAAGTACCAAACGGCAGAGATGGCACTACAAGATAGTTATTTTGTCAGGCACAAAGCATGCAGAAAACCCAAGAGATATACAGAGCAAAATATTTTAGAAGAGTTTAAATGAGCTTGGTGAAGCTCCCAAGCAGCAATTTTAGCAGTCCCGGGGGAATGTTTAGTTTCTGGCCAGATGTTACACGTCACTCAGCAAGTGCTTTCTTCCCCTTCCTGTTTTACAAACTTCATAACAAGATGCAGGATTGAAGCAGCATATTCTCTCAATTTCTTCTTCCCTGACTTACAGGCCAAAGATTTTCTAGTGACTTTTTCTTTGCACTAGAGATCCTGGCTGACTTACAGTGTGTCTCTCCCATCTCCAGAATTATTTATAGTACATTCTGATATCAAACTTCCCTTGATACTATTCAGCAATCAGCAGAATCAGTAACCCTTTTCAGAAATAAAAAAATAATCTGGATTTGCATAACTTCTGCTACAGCACTATATTCGTTATCTGCAGTGTTCGTACAAGTTTTTGCACAAATTTTGTATTGTCTTTATCTGCATTGTTCGATCAATCATAGCATGCAGAATCTTCTGACACAGTCCGTGGGACCTGCTAAGAAGTAGCAAGCCAAAGGACACCAGCATAACACCTCCCAGTGACAGGGAAAGATATGAAGCAGAGGCACTAAGAACTTCTCAGCAAGATGAAACTTGAGTGCAATAAAAGGAAGTCAGATTTCTCAGGGAGATTGTGAAAGGATCCTAAAGCACATGGGGCTGTGAGACAGGTAAAGCCACAGACTGATACCTCCAGCAAGACACATAAAAGTGACAGGAAAGCATCCTATTGATCTGAACCAGACACCTACCTAACCCCTTGGTGGAGACCTAAAAGTTCAGCATCGACTTTGACTCTATTTTCTCTTTCAATAATACAAGGAACTGCTGATATAGATACAAGTATGAGTCCACTGTTCGGTACAGATGACTAAAACCAGGTGACAGCTTGACTCCCGTGCAGTTATGCCCTTTCAGCTTGAATCTGTGTGTTTTGTTGTTTGGGTATTTTTTTATTTTTTTTTTTTAAGAAAAAAAAAGCCCAGATAGCTACCACAATTAACATCAGAGGCAAACCCACAAGAATGTCTTCCTAAGAACACTTGTGTCTATAGGAAAACACTTTAAAATCTACCAGGATAAGCTAAGTATTTTCAAGTAGGCAGGCCCTGATGAAATTTACTTTACAATACTCAGTCTCAGGGATTAACTTTTAAGAGGCTGGAGGCAGGTATGTTTACAGAAGACAAGAAAAAGAACAAATGTAGTTTATCATGAATTGAAAAAAAGGGCTGGAAAAGGTACAATCAGGAAATTATAGCCCATACCTCTTAACGGACTGGTTTGATCTCACAGTTACCTGGGTCTAACAGATTGCTGCCACCACCTCTTCCCCTGCATCCCCCCCTCCATCCCTGACCTACCCCTGATCCCTTGGTGCGGGCAGCACCTGACCAATGGGTCCTCATCAGACCCCACAGCAGACACCTAACCCTCCTCTGAAACAGAAAGGAGGAGCTTTCTGCCAGAGTTAGCCCTTGCCAGGTGACTTGTCTGCGCTGAAGGCTGCTGAGCAAAAGCAGTGGGACACCCTCCATCCCCCTCGGGGCTTCAGCTGGGCATTCGAGTGGCCTCACTTTCGCAGCGCAGAGCAATCAACTTCAGTTCTTGGGGAAAGAAACTGACACCAATTAAAAAAAAAAAAGTATTTCCTGGTACCAGCATGACAGATAGAAAAGTGCTAAGTGTAAGGGAACAGCCATCATGGGGTTTTGTTGAGATAGACAGGGAAGTGCCATGGTGGGAAACAGCCAGCATCAGTTTTTGAAGACTGCACCGTGTAACCAAAGCCTCTGTTTTCTAAGTTTGAGGGAAGAAGCAGTAAAACAGCCTCTAATTCTTTCCAATGATAAAACCATGGAGCAAAACTTTGCCAAACTATGCGCACTTGAAATTTTTCTTGCTAGATGTCTCCCTCAGCTTTACTACTGGACGCAAGACAGTTGCACTGTTTGCAACAGACAGACCCAAGAAAAATTACGTTACTTGTGCTACCTTCTAAAAACGCTTTGTCTGAAACCTTGCTGCACCCATTGTGCTTTAGCAGGCATGTAAAATTTGAAAGAAGGATGATCTGAATCAGGCATGTGCCTTTATTTCCTCAAAATCCCAGATTTAAAAACAGTTGGGAAAGCACAGCTGGTACATTTTCAATATAAACATTAACAGCCAAATTCCATTTCAAACTGCAAGCGCCACAGCTCTTGGGCCTGCCCAGGCTCTGCAGATGCCCCTCCTCTCGCAGGAGGTCCTCTCCAGGGTGAGACCCATCCAAGTCTCCTGCACCCCTAGCAGGCATTCAGGCTATCTAAGAGCCACTGCAGTTTGATTTAAATACAAAGGGACAACAGTTGAATTCAGAATGAGTGTGAAAAATTCAGAATGAGAAGGACAAATCTGCAGAGATGAGGACAGAAGATAAAAAAACTTATTGAAAAAAAACAGGGTGAGGAGCTAGAAAGCAACTCCAGTTTCAGGTTGACTGGGCAAAGAAGACAGGCAGATTGGAAATGACCAAGCAAGAAATAAATGTGTGTATTAAGTGATAGCTGACGATGAATGAAGAAGCAAGCCAGAGAAATGTGCCCTTGCGCTCAGCTGTGTGTCCACCAGTGTCTCAGAGCGAGAACTAAGTTGGGCAAGTTAAGCAAGGGCAGATGACTAAGCCCAGCGTAGTCTCTAGAAGATACTCCAATTGCTAGGGACAGATAAAGTGGCAGCTTTTCTGCATGTTGCCACAATGCTGATATTACTGGGGAGGG
This sequence comes from Psophia crepitans, assembly GCA_013399095.1. NCBI lineage: Eukaryota > Metazoa > Chordata > Aves > Gruiformes > Psophiidae > Psophia > Psophia crepitans. Next base: position 138,275 of record VWZZ01001727.1, read on the forward strand.
GATGCAAGCCCATCCAGAGAGCACAGATAAATTTGACCGCAGCGAGGAAGCCATACCACAGCTGCTTCAACAATCCCCACGCACCTTCCATAGGCTTTCCTCCATGTTTACAGACTTAAGCAGTCACTTAAAAATACAATTTAAAAGCCAAGGTTCTGAGGCACGAACTCTGGAAAGCTGTTCCGGAGGTCAGGAGCTGCAGAGTGTAGAGCAAACACTGTACATGAAAGGGTAAATTAAGCTGGAGCTTGATGAGGGAGGAATACAAGAGAAGCAGCAAGGAAAAAAGACACCTTGGGGTGAATGCACAGAAATATTCATGTGCTAGGGAAATTTCTCCACTGAACAAGGTGATACAGGTTGTGCCTTTTGAACATGCTCACATGAACAAACTCTGGTATGTGGAGAGCCCCAAGTGCCAGCCAGAGGGCTGTACCCAGCTGAGGGCATGGCAAACACCGGAGAGACGGAAAAAGGGGGAGAGGTGCAGTAAGGAAAGCTGAGGAGCTCTCAGCAGGGAAGGGGCTGAGCTCTGCAGGTCAGCTCACAAGCGAGGAAGCACTTGAGGTCGGCAAAAAGATGCAAGAGGACTATCAGAGTTGCTGCCTTCACACTCCTGGTGACAACTCCTGATTTCGTACCTATTTCTGTTGAGCAATGAGGAGATAAATTTACAGTCCAAACTCCTGGAAGGAAGAGATATTTCAGTTTTCCATGAAGAAATATTTACCCCAGTGGTCTACACACATACCACTAATTTGTACCATACTACCCTTTGTTTCAGTAGTTAATTCTGACAGCAGAAAACTATAAAAAGAGGGTTTAAGAAAAGATTAGGATGATAAAGAAATAGCTGAGAATTAAACTACTTCCATGTATAAGACAGTAAACTAAGTATGTTCTTTAAAGGGGGGAGGGTGTTCTAAAAGTCCTCTCAACTCTTCCCAAAACATTACTTCTCTCTCAAAAGTATGCATTCCTCTAATACCCTACACAGAGGAACAAGACCAGGAATGGCATGTTAATGAAAACATTACTTCAAAATTAAATTTTACACATAGCCCATTCGTTAGACTGAGGTAGAAGGATATAAAGAGACACACAAAAACAGTGCCTTGAAAACTGAATGAACTGTAAAACCAACAAAAGTAAGAACATTTGTCTGAAATATTGCTACTTATTAGTCAGGATTACTAGTTGAATGACAAGCAGCTAGTATTTAAAGTAACATTTAAAGAAGCATTTTAAAGCAAGTGAAAACACAGATTCCAAAAATCATCCTGATCAACCTACTCCAACACAAAACCCCCAAGTTTTCTTCTCAGAAAATGGCAACTGTAGGAAAAAGGGGACAAAAAAAAATCCTTTCCACTATACTAAATTGTGTTTCCTAAACTATCAGCTTATTTTTCAGCTTATGAGGTATGAGCTTATTATAGTTTTGACTGAGGGAAAATCTTCTTTAGTTCCTATACTGAAATTATTAATTCAGCTACAGTCAAATAATGTTTTTAATATCGATGAATATTAAAAGAAAGTCTCCTTTGTACATCTTACTAGTGTTTATAATTCAGTAAGAGGCACCTCACATAATTATCCAATTAAACTATATTCTGATCATCTGCAGCCCATCTTCATTAGGCATTTGACCCTGAGAGCTGAAGGCTGATAGTGTTACTCTAGTGAAGTTTCATTCAAGGCCTAATTAAACTAACCTATTTGCATCAATTTTCAATTTTCACAATTCCCTCAGAAATATCAGGAGTGTTAAGGAAGCCAGGAACTGTAGGCACTTAAACATCTAATGGTAACACTTATATTTAGCCCAAAATAGTTAAAATGTGGGCAGCCAGGTTTCAGCAGCAGATTCTTGTTTGAAAGCAGGACCCAAAGCCTAGCGATGGCTTTCCCTTCTCAGGTTGAACATACAGAAAGAAGCAATGCAAGGGTCAGGGGTGCCTTCCAGTCATTACTGCAGAACATCACACAATGCCATTTTTACCACTGGCTGAAAGGAGTATGTTAGCTTTCAGAGATGCTCTCTCCCGCGCTAGCAGCACTGCCCCTCACCCCCCGTGGCAGATCACACTTCTCTCATCTCTGTCCCATCCAAATAAACGAACATTTTCAACCACTTTAAATCATAGAACCATAGAAACTTTGAGGTTGGAAAAGACCTCTAAGATCATCAAGTCCAACCGTCAACCCAACACCATCATGTCTACTAAATGAAACACCATGACCTGAACCAAACCAAGAAAGTAGTGAGACATAGCAATGAAAAATGATGGTTTCTTCCTAGACTAACGACAGGTCCTTTCTACTGAAGCAGGATTATAATCTCCCTTTCATTTTCATCGTGATACCTCGTGGAGAGCTGACCTGCCAGAAGGTCAGAGCATCTCACAGTCACCACTGCTAACATAACTTGGTCACTGAGGTAAGCAGACAACCCCTTTGATGTTATTTCATTTTCTACTCATCGGTCTACTCAGATGCCACAGGATGAGCCTACGCCCCATGTCAGGCTTGCACTCCGTACAGGAGCCACTGCTGAAATGTGCAGCTTATCTTGTTCTCCTGCACTGGTACAGTACTTCGTATTTTCTTCACACTAGAAGGGGAAGGACATGACAACAGTTGAGCAAGAAATAAACCAAAGCATAAGCCACATTTCAGGCCTCAAACCAACAGAATTACACCTATGCTGCATAGGAAATGAATCATCTGAGATCTTTCTATTGCAATTTTTTCCACCAAATATGAAACAATTACTTCTTACTGGAAGCAATGGCTTTGCACTGTACTAAGCTTGAAGGCTCCAGTTACCGCTTCATGTTGAAATATGAAAAGTTATTTTCAGGAAGCTGCACCCAGTTTTCATCTCAACTGCTTAACTGCCCAAGGTGAGGAGCACACGCATGTCTGAGCAATCCTGAAAACAGCTCCACACAGCAGCTACTCCCTCGTCTGAGCTGCAGCTGCCCAGCTGAGGTGGAAGCTCTGGAGACAAAACTTACAGAATACGTACTGACAAATAGCCAAGACTCATATGCAGAAGCACAAACAGACCAACCAGCATCTGGGGGGGACAATCCTGACTGCAGGTGCTGGGGGTGGGTGGGTGCAGCAGGACCATTTCCCTCCCGTTCCCTGGGAAGCATAGATAGCTCTCGGCCACAAGCGGGCTTTAGTACCAGCCTGGTCCTACAAACTGACCTACAAACCTCAAAGCTACCAGCCATCTGCCTACCCCTGTTCCCAAAGATACCACTTCAGCAAGGTTGTTGCCTCCAGAGCAAAACTCGAGGGTTTTCAGTTGCGCTTGACATCAGTAATGTCTCACCACAGACATCCTTTGAAGAAAACAAGACTGTCATAAAACAGGACTGACGCTGAACTTAAAAACTGATGGCAAGTGGGGTGGGAGGCAGGCCAGCCATGTAAGATTTCTTGGTGTAATTTTTTTGTCTTGCACCTATAAGTAACAATTACACTGACACAGGTCCACTTTAATGTTCCCCACTGAGACCAATGCAAGACAAATAAAGAAAGTGCTAGTTTAAACTCACAGGGTGTGTGGAGAGCGTACCACCACTTCTTGTGGCTGCAAAGTTGCTTGCAGTATTTTCAACCCTTCGGGGCACTTTCAGCCTTCTGACTGATGAGGCTAAAGCTAAACTGGACCAAGGGAAATAAATCTTCCGTATTATTTTAAGGTTAGTCTCAAAGAAAAAGCATCACAGAGCAGCCAGTCTTAAAGTATATCCTAGAGATTATTTTGTCTTTTGTATTTAAGGACTATTTTTAAAAGTACTCTTTTAAAAGAAAGTCATTAACTTCAACGTAAGATTGTGACTGAATTAGTTCCACTGAGTGGCTTCCCCTCTACATGTAGAAATCAGCACGGCTACTCAAAAAAGAGAAAAAAACAACTTTTAAACACTGTCAGTTGTCTGCCAAATTGTCTACTAAACAAACGAGCCCTGGGAGCAGGGAGGAAGGCCATTAAGGAAGCTGGAAAACAGTATAGGATTAACTTCCTCGGAGGAAATTCCAGTAAATGCCATGAAGTATCAGATACACAGGTTAAAAACTGAAGTAGTGGTATAGTGGGCATACATATTGACAGAGGAATAGGGGTGAGAGTTACTCTTTGCTTTGAGAAAACGTAGAATACAGTCATAAAACTCTCTAGGAAGTGGAATTAATAAGATTTGATAAGTACGAAGTGAAAAGGGAGAAGGAGGAGCACTCGCAAGGCCACACCAGTGCCATCTCCGTGTAGGTACACTGTAATGATGCAAGATGGGGCTTGCATCACAAAGTTCACTCACTAAATTGCCAGCCTAAGCCGCAGTATCTCGAGCTTTGTTTTCCTTGGATACGGGACACCTACAAGAAAGGGTGGTATCTGCGGAATTACACCAATGAAGTTTCTGGAGTGCAAGTTTTCTTGTCTGCACAGGTCTGCGGTTCAAGATTTCCCACTCTGGTACCCCAAACCTTCTTGCACTGCATGCAAAATATCCATACCGAGTTATACCAGTGCAGTGCCAAGGGATTGCATCGCTTTACTTGCTGACAGGCAACGTCAGAGGGAACCAACTCATTTTGTCGGTCATTTTTGGAGCAGTGTATGTGCAAAAGCTTCAGAAGTTACAGCAGAGAACTACAAACTATGAGGCAGTAAGTTTTAAATACTCAGTGGCAGATGAGTGTTAATGTTGGGTATTTATGCCCCTAAAGGATGGAAATCCTTTCTTGAAAAAACTAGACACCAATCTCAACTCCGTGTTTTCACTCCCTGAGGCACCATGGTTCCTACATCTAGCTACTTGTTCAATTAATGTAATTAGTTATGAGAAGTGAGATCTAAAGTAGTAAAACCTTTTATTTTGAAGTACTTCCTTAACCTTGTTCTATGCACATATAAAAACATAGAGCTGGATTCCCCAAAAGTAATAAGTGTACTTTGAATCCATTTAGGGTGATAAAAATATTATATAGATTCCAAAGGACATTTTGAAAGTTGACAAAAAAAACTTTCAGGAGACAACCAGACCCAGATAAGAGGCACTGATTTGCACTTACAGAGCCTGACGATGAGAAATAACATGGGATCGTAAGCATTCACTGTAATACAGGATAATTCTGTATGCTGTGTAAACTGGGGGGGGTTTAGTTCACTTTAAGGAAGTACCAACATTGTCCAAACACATTAACCCTGAGAAGTTATTTCTGCACCTACAAGTAACTATAATGCTGACTTTGCACGAAGAGATCGATTTATCATTTGCAAGTTAAGTAGTTTTGAAAACAAGATTACTGTATCATATAAAAAACAATCCTTAAGTAACCTTGAAGAAGTTAACATGATAACCTCCTCCACGTACCAAACCCCAGTGACAAAAATAAATAACAAGTGCCCGAGAAACAGGAAACATTTTACATATCCAAAGCAACTGTTCCTAGAAGCAGTCAGAAAGGAAGCTCCAAATCAGCAGAAAAATCACAGAAACAAATAAAAGCATATAAGAAGAGAGCAAGAATCATAGGCAGCAGGGACCTAGAGACCCCAGTCATGGCTGACAGCCCCCTTCATCCTACTTAAGGAGCCAGTACCACCACCAGGAGGTTTCTTTTTTCACCACGGATTTCTATGACTACAAACTGAACTTGATTTTTCACGTAGCTTGGGTGGCTAAACTCCAGGAACTGATGATTTCTGCCCTCCCCACCTCAAGGTACGCAGTTTGTACTCTTATTTCACCGATCGGTTTGGCAGCAGACAGACAGCTTACGTGGCTGGAACATCATAAAGATAGCAGAGTTCTTAATGTTTTAAATTCTGTGTAATGTCACAAAGAACAGCTAATCCACCGAGCTTTCGCTGTGATGCGCACCCTACCCTGGCAGTATTTTATCACTCCATCAGCCACACCAAGGAGCAGAACAACCTGGGAGCGCTGGCAAAATGAAGATAAATTATTTGGTTGAAATGGCAAGTTTTACTTATTCCCAGCGGAATAAAACAAGACAAGACGACAAACAACAGTTCATAAGAAAAGTGAATGAGTACTGGTAGACTAATTTTCTTTTTCACATCTGGGAAAATTCTGTCATACCATGGATGAGGCAATCTAAAAAGCTGATGTGATATAGCCTAATTTACAAGACAATATCCAAACCAGATGTGTCATCACAGGGAATAAATTCCAAAGAGAAAAGAAGTTAAAGTTGCTGTTTTTTCTCAGATTGTGAAGTGTATTTAAAAAAAATGATCCCTTTTGGCTCTGGTGAAGCAGAACATCTCAGGTCATAGAGTCAAGCAAGGACTCGACTCTGAAAATTGACCCATACCAGACACAATTCACCCACTCCACTTTATCTTCTTTACTATGCATTCCCTAAACTAAATACCTTGAGATTACTTCTCCAGAAAAATGAATACTACCTTTAAGTCTCACATTTGCATTTTTCTATCTAACCTGCCCTTTGACCAAAAGAAAGAACCCGACTTTCTGATATGACCTCCTGCATCGCACAGGCCACTAAATTTCCCCTAGCTGCTGTGCCATTGGTAACATTAATTTATCTTGTAGGAAGAGATCGCCATGCAATTTTAGAAACTCTGTTGTGAAAAAGTTAAACGAGCAAGCACCTGTCAGGAAGGACCATAAACACCGTGGCTCCCACCAAGAGGCAGGCAGATGAACTTGCTGACTTCAAGGCTATTAAGAGCTGAAATTACAGAGCACAACTCTGCACAGGAATTACAGAGCAAAACATCCATTCTGTCAGAACTTCAAGGTATCACCTCATTATTATTTTCTCCTCATTGAAAAAAAAAAGGGGGGGGCTAATTTCCACTTTGAGTTTGCATTGCTTCAGTTCTCAGTAGTAAATTCTTGATGTACTACAGTTCAACAGTTTAAGAAGTCCTTTAACACCAGAATCATCTCAGAGTGGCTGAGGTGGTAAAGGACCTCTGGAGATCTTCTAGTCCACCCCCTGTTGCTCAAAACAGGAGCAACTAGAGCAGGATGCTCAGGGCTGCTTCCAGTTGGGTTTTTAATGTCTCCAGAGGTGGAGACTCCACAACCGAAAGAGACCTATTCCAGCATTTGATTATCCTCACTGTAAAATCTTACATTTAAATGGAATTCCTTGCATTTCAATTTGTGCCCACTGCCTTTTGTCCCATCCTTGGCCATCACTGAGAAGAGCCTGGCTCCATCTTCTTTACTCCCTCCCGTCAGGTGTTTGTACACCTTCTCTCCTCCAGGCTCAACAGTCCCAGCTCTCTCAGCCTCTCCTCGTCTATCAGATGCTCCAAGGCCTTAACCACCGTTGCGGCCCTTCACTGGATGTGCTCCAGTATGTCCATCTCTCTCTTGTACTGGGGAGCCCAGAACTGGACCCAACATGCCAGGTGTGTCTCACCAGCAATGAATAGAGGGGAACGATCATCTCCTTAAAGCTGCTGGTAATACAGTGCCTAATGCAGCCCAGGAGGTCATCAGTGGTCTTTGCCATAAGAGCGTGTTACTGGCTCACGGTCAACCTGATGTCCACCAGGACCTCCAGGGCTTTTTCTACAGAGCTGCCTTCTCGCAGGTTGGCCCCAGCCTGTCAGGTTGCCTGGACTTCTCCTCAGCTGCAGGACTTTGCACTTCCCTTTGCTGAACTTGATGAGGTTCCTGTGACACCATTTCTCCAGCCCATCAAGGTCTCGCTGGATGGCAGTGCAACCAGCTGCTATATCAGCCAGCCCTCCCAATTCTCTATCTTGTGTATCAGTCATGTCATCCCTTAATACTAATTTCATAAGCAAAATGTTGCTGAATTAAGTTGCACTGTAGGGCATTTCCTTCAGACCTCAAATAATTTTTGCTGCCCTATTTAACATCACCTTCCATTTTCAAGTACTAGCAGGGAACTGTGTATGTTAAGTATCAGCTGCACCAAAACCAGTCACTGCGGCAAAAGTATCTCCTCCCCGACCCTTCTTCTGTACATGCCAGGATGCAAGTCTCAGTGCCATCGCTCCTCAGCGCTGCACTGGAAGCTGGTGTGCAGTTGCTTGTCCACTACAGGCTTCTGAGAAGCGTTGCTTTCCAGGATACAGGCCCTCTTTCATAAGGCATAGCTTGCATTCCCTGTTCCCTGGCATACAACTTTGCCTTTGGCTGTATTAAAGACGCAGTGTGTTTGAATGCGCCTGAAGAGCGACTTGTGAGAGCTCCATTATCATTTACTATTCTGCTAGCAATTACTATCAGCAACAGTTTTTTTATTTACTTCTGAAACCATGATGAAAGCACTCCATAGTATTGGGATTAGTGCAAATATTCACTGGAATCAAAAGGACCCTTCTCCTGTCACTTAGCTGATTTTTAAACCAATGCCATATTGACAGTTACTGTTTTAAAAAAGAAAATCAAAACGCTTCACAAAATTGAACATTTTGTCTATCAGCCTCACTCGCATGTGGGACAGCTACATCTGTTATCTTTTAGCTTTTGGTTGGTGGGGAGGAAAGGCAGGAAAAGGAAGGTGACGGTGGCAAGAACTGGCTGTTGGATTCTGCTGGTAAACGCTTTAGCAAACACCACAAGCACTTTTTGTATACAGAAGAACTCCATCCTTGTAATTGCACGCTACTTAAACCCTATCAAAAGGGTTATTTCAAGACTGTTGGACAGCTAAAGTTTTAGGCAAGTCTTACAGATGCCAGAATGAGACTGCAAGAGCAGAACATTAGCAAAGAGGTAAAAGAGACAACACCTAGGATGAAAGCAGAAACTCAGGTGTCTATTAATGAACTTGAACTTCTATTCATTCAGCCTAAAGCTCAGACAAAGCCCATTTGGCTTCTTGCACTGTGCCTTCTCCCTCTTTCCCTTTCTGCTACCTGCCTTGCTATCTAACCATGCAGTTAACAGAACTATCCTATAGGCAATGGACAGCTAAATCGGGTTTTCCAGAAGCCTGGAGAAGTCTTCCAGTGGAATCTAGCACTAAAATATCACCTATTAAGGGCTACACTAAAAATTCTTTTCTTTAAATGGATTTCTTCTTTCTTTGCAATTATCAACTCAACTCAGGCTCATGGGTTCTTCCACAAATGTACCTTAATCTGTTCAGAAGATAAATGACCACGTGATTTAATCACGCCTTCTTCACAAACCCCATAACTTCCTCTTATGATCAGTACACCTCGATCCTTTTAATTTTCAAATGCAGTCCCACTTATGAGTCATCACTCCCTCCTCTCACACACACACTTTTCCTTTTCTTCTTTTCCTCTTGTTTTACTAAAAGCTGTAGGTAGGGCAAACTAAAATAGCAAGTTTCACAACTGGACATGAGACATCCGTAAATTTAGATCAAATGAGCCCTTTCAAACTACATGGGATCTTTCCAGCCAGACAGATTTATAAAAGCTACATATAATTAGGGAAAGGAATAGGCCATCATACACAGGGTATTTTTGACCCTTTCTCAACGGTATGTGGACAGGAAGAACAGCCTTATTCTCTCAGCAGCAGAAAGAAGGGTAAGACAATCCAGGGCAGCCATGGGAAGCCCCCACCAGCCTGTAGGTTTTGTAGATTGCTAAAAAGCCTGGAGTACAGTAGATTCTCAAAAAAAACCAAAACACCACCCCACAAACCACCAAACACAAACACTTCTTCTGTTTTCTGCACTACCTGTTTTCCCAAGCCTAATTCCAAAACTAAATCACACTGTAAAGCCAAGATTACCCAAGAAAACTCAACCACGTTTCACTATCTGAGGTTGCAGGTTTTTATCCAAGGTGACGCAAAAGCACGTTAATGACAGTCTTGGAAGAAACCTGCTTTGCCAGTCATTGGTTTGTCTTGGAAATAGAAAACCCCAAAAAACCCAAAAACCTGTCATCTTGCCTTGATATCCATAACTTCTACCCTTTCAAGAGGCGCCTGTTGATGATAGCGGCAAGACTCCTCTTACCCCGACTTTCCTCCCATGCTTTGCACTGGCAAGAAGCCCTCACACACTCTGCACTAACTTGGAACCATTTCTGCAGCACAGCCCCACACTTTCCACAGCAAACTGGAAATTTTGTGTCCACTTCAGGTAAACACGTTTTATTGAATTAAATACAAGAAAGTAAATATGGCAGAGTTACAGCATTCCTTGTGTAAAAAAATGAAATCCAAAATAAATAGGAATGCTACACAGCTTTCACATTTTACTATCCTGCAAATGTTTCAATGCACAATGGTGCTAAAGAAAGTATCAGGAGAAAGATGGAAATTTTAGCAGCTGCTGTGAGGAACGCTGAGGCTTCTGGCAGCGGGCAACGTGTGGAAGGATCACGAGATAAACATATCTCAAGTTTTTTGCTGAAATAATCAATAACAAAATGGTTATGTTCAAAATCAGGCAACAGATTAAAGGGAAAGCTCTTCTTACTTTGCAGCCCTACTAGTTACAGGCCGTCTCTAGAGTCGGTTAGTTAATACTCTATTAGTTGAGTTTGTACGTGAAGGTCTCCTTACAACTACAATGTTTTACCTCCTTTTAAGCTGAAATTTGGTGGTGTATTTTGGTCACGAGCACCAAATTCTGCAGCAGTGTGGAATAAGCAGGGCCCTGGTGCTCTCACTGCCATGCAGGCTGGCTTCACCTCTCCACTTGAGCTGCATAAAAGAGACGTTGCTGCGAGCAGAGTCATGAAACTCAACCTTCCTTGATGAACTTTCCATATGACTAGTGTTCATTACCACTCATCTGGCCAGCAGTTCTAGGAGCCTTCCCACCTTCATAACCTATGAACAATGGGTTCATGAGATAATGCCCTCAGCTGTGGCTATTGGCAGTAAAAGCCATCCCAGTTGCTGTCTCCAGGGATTGTGTGACCTCTCGTGCAAGAACACAATACCTTTTCCTTCATCTGTTAACAACTAGACATGTTAAAGCCCCTGCCCAGAGCGACTGTACCTGTCAAAGCAGCACCACTAGTCTTTCATCTGGAGATATTTCCTGATAGTGATTTCAGAGAAGGTCTCCAATATTACAAGTTCACTCTGCATACATAACTTCTAGACACAGATTACATTTATATCTTCACCTAATTCAATGCCAGCCATCAGACTGTAATTAAACTAAATGTAGCCTGGGAGCCTCGGTCAGGGACTGGAAGCCAAGTGTACGAGACATGGTGAACACAGATTCTCAGTTTAAGCAACTATGGATTTCCTCTGCGAATTGAGAGTGTTTACAGACATGTTTTCTCCTCCGTGTGCTCACAAGACCCCTAAACTGCCCCCCAAGCCTTGAAAAGCTAGAGATGGGGAGAGCGTGCGAGGTCCCTTCAGCCCTTGGGCACTGCCAGCCAGGCACCGGCAGCTGCGCGCGCTGGGTAACCTAAGCAGTAAGTAACAGCACAAAAGCTGCCTATTTCTTTACGGAGCCATCTGTTAGGTTTTTGTTACACACAACTCCGCACCCGCTTCTAGGAGATGCTAAGGTCGCACACGTAGTGAGGCGCTCGGTCCGCTGCGGCACCGAGGGAGGCACCCCACGTGTGGGGAGAGCGCATGGCCGGAGGGCACATGCCGGCATTTCCAGCCGAGGGTGCACATCAGGGCCCCCCTGCCAAGAGGGGCAGCTCCCGCCAGCCCTCTCCGCCCCAGCCAGCCAGGCGGCTCGCTGGGCTGAAAACTAATCGCTCACCCAGTGTTAGCTTTCAGCTGGAACGGGTCCCCGGTCTGGCCGAGCACGGAGCAGTACGAGGCCAGGCACCAGTGCGAGGAGGCAGTGGGACAGCATGAACGGGGGTGGGGAGGGCAGCATGACCCCGTTCATGGCAGCACCAACTTGGATCACTGCAAGTTGACTGTCAAACCATGCCGCAAAAGCCTATCCCAGGATGGTTCCAGGAAATCCCTTCCATCATGGGAAGGGCTCCTAGTAGCACACACCCGGTCCCCAATTCAGCTTTTCCTTTCCTACCCCAGCAGTAGTACAGACCTGGTCCACAATTCGTCTTTTCCTTTCATACCCCAGCAGGGAATTAAGGTTACCCCAACTATGAGGATTAGAACCTGCAAAGAGGAAGCAGGAGGGTATTTTACTTTCCAAGACAGCCATTCCTGTGCTGCTGAACTGAATGGATCTAGCGTGTTGGTCTGGGGCACAACGGTGAGGAGCAAAGGGAAGACCTTTGTCCCTCACTCACCTACTGCAGATGCCCGTCACAACTGGATTGCTTTGTGTTTGAAGCTAGTGACCACCTGAAGGATCTTGACACAATATTTAATCCTCTCCTATATGTTATTGCCTTCAAGAAATACTAAATACTTTACCAAGCAGTGCAGCTGTTTAATGACACGACTACTGAATTGAGTACGCTGACAGCAGCTCTTGTTATGTCTACCCCAAAAGGGTATCTTCAAAGTGTAACAAGGAAGAAACTGGAACCAGTCAGTAGTATTATCACTCTTTTCTCACAGCCAGAGCTGCATCCATCAGATGCATTGCAAGAAACAAGGAGAACAAAGCTAATCAAGTACTACCACCTTTCTTCCCCTCCGTTATTGCCTCTCCTGAGATTGACCACATTTGTGGTTAAATGCAGGGAGTCAAACTTCCTATAAGCCATGTTGTTATGGTTCCAGATTTCCACTGTGGTTCAGCTGTATCGCAGCTCTGGAAAGCCATACTGGCGTGTGCTCAAACCACCGCCTTCACTCGCTAAGGTGAAAAAAATCCCATATTGCATTTGTAAAAGGTTCTTACCCAAATCATCTTGCTACCCTGCCTAAAGATCTTAATACCGAACTTCAAAACAATTTTAAAATATCACTTTGCTGAAATCTGTAGCCTAGATAAAATGCTTAGTGAAGGGACCGATGCGATTTCACCACCCCAGGGGAGATGCAAGCAGCTAGTTAAACCAGAGACGCAGAAGCCCAGCTCCTCAGGACCCCCTGCTCAGCCCTCAGAAGCCCCAAGGCTGTATACATGTATGTCCCGTCTTTTTGTCCATGCAATCAGAAACCTTCATCAGTTCTTTTGCAATTTGAGCTCACGCCACCAAGATCAATAGTCCAATCTCAGCTGTAGCCGAGATGCTAGATGCAGCTGGCTGACCCAGGAACAGCATGTCTAGCAGCTTGTCCTCTCAGAACGCCAGTCTGAAGAAGCCAGAAACTCACAGGTACTCCAAGCATCTGCTGGGAAATGCAGCTCCTCACAAGAATAACTCCTAAGTTTGTGTTGAAGAAAGAATCAGCTCATTGCAAAATGGACAGTGAAGCATGCTGATTTTCAGAGCATTTTTCTGAAGAGAAAGATTGTATCAGGATACCACAACCATGCAATGTTAGTCAAAGTAGACCTAAGAAATTCAAAGTTTCAGCTCTGCCTCTGATAGGAAGCTAAGTGAAAGCTGAAGTTTTTCCACTCTATGTAGTTACACACACGAACAAGAAAGTGACTAGTCTTGGCCCTGATCAGTATTACTATCCAAAAAATTCCAGTGTTACATGCGTGGGGTGCAGTTGCACAAGCAGGTGGACCTGTTGTGACAGGTGCATAAAGATCTCCCCCATGTGAATGCGCCGCTGCATCAGTCCTGACCTGCACGCCCACCTCAGTTCACACTAGTACACCTAATTAAGTTACATTCCACAATTTTCCTCGGAGAAGAGGAGACCATGTACCTTCCCACGCTCTTAATTCAAGATACTCTTAATTTCAGGTTCTGCTTGGGGAGATCGCTGCACCTGCTCCGTGCTGGGGCTCATGGCCATGCAGTCATGGAGGGGCACTCAAACCCAAGGCAGAGTGACAAAGGGGACAAAAAGCATCACCTCTGGCATCCAGGGAGAGGTGAAATACTTGCAGAAGGTGCTCAGTGTTGCTCTGCAGCAGAAGGAACGATACATTTTCATACAGTTTGTGTAACATTAACCAAAGGGTCTAGGGCTGAATCTAGACAAAGTATTGACACCAGCTTTTCAGGAGGACCGCAACCCTTCCAGCACCACCCCAGCTGCTGACAGGCAGGCTGTCCCTAATCTTCCAGGCACGCCACGCTTGCGCGACCAGTGAAAGAGCCAGGGCTGCCCTGGTGGGCAAGTATGTTCGGCTGGGATCTTTATGCCTCCCCCCCTTGTGTCATTGCTCTACTACGCAAAGTTCAAGAAGTTTAAAGCTGCTCCAGATCTGTTGGCTTTTTCCATTCCAACAAGGCATCGCCAACAAGGCAAGCTCGAGTACCTGATATTTTTAGCTAGATATACTATAACATCTCACAGTTGCCTAGAGTTTGCTCCCTGCAAGGTCTTAAGGGCATTCCTCCCTTCTCAGCCACCAGTCCAACAGAGTTTGAGGGCTACTCTTCACACGCCGAGGCAACCGAGCTCCTCAGATGGGTGGGAAAGCCGTATTTCTCCACTTCATTTGACGTGCTAGCCACGGATATAATAAGGCCTGTCTGGTACAACTGGTGCTGCTTCTCTCCCTCCGAGGAAGTAGGGAAACATGTTCAAAATGGCACCAAGGCCACTGAAAGAGCTAAAGGGTAGTTAAGAAAACAAAAAACTAGGCAAATTCGAAGGGGAAAATAAAAAGGCTGAAACTCTGAGCCTTTCTCACTGAACATGGAATGATTCACTAACTCCCAATTCACTTTGAGGCAGGAATACCTGACTTTGGCCTTAAAGAGAGAGTTCATCTTAGTCTCTGCATTGCAGATGAGAACAATCCCATTTTTGCTTGCTCTGACTTATTGCTAAATTGATTATTCTCCAGGACTGGAAAAGAGAGAGAAAGGAGGGCAATGGTAATCACCCTTATAAAATTCTTTGAGGTGAAAGAAATGAATGCATCTTATTTTTCCTAGCAACCCTCTTTCCTAATACTGAAGCAAATAAATCAGACTAAGCATAGTATCCTGAACATATGGCTTTCTCTGAATAAGGGGAATTTGCATGCCTACAAGCCTGTTTTTCTCTCTCTTTTTTTATTTATTAAATATGCCAGTCTCTGGATTCCCCTACACATTCCCTTTCACAGCAAAGTGGGTTTCTGCTCCCACAAAACCAAAAAAAAAGCTTCATAAGTACTAACTTATTTCTGTACCTAAGCTTAATACCTAGCCAGCAGCATGCAACCTGTTCACTGTTGCCACATTCACTTCCCACATAGTCAGCAAAAGCATGATGCTACCAAGATGAGAAAGGGGAAGGACTTTAGCACCCCAAGGCCGGCAGCAACACGAAGAGCATCTTTAGAGAATGGGTCATAAGCAAGCAACATTGGAGGCCTCTAAATGACCTTGCACCTTCCTTTACCACCTTTCTTATCAATACCTACAAAGCACATGGCTCCCAGTACAGCAGCTCACGGGATGCGTTTTGATTTTGCCTCTTGCTTCTCCATGCGCAAGACACCCTGTGTTGCGTGGTCTAGACTTTGAACGCTCCTGGGTCTTTCAACAGAGCAGCTGAAGCAGAGAACCACTGGGAGGGATGCTGATAACCCCAAGATCCAGAAGAGCCTTCCTGCAGGGGCCTTGCAGGCTCTCAGGTGTGAGGAGACTGCTGCGAGGGCCCTGAGAAGGGGGAAATAGCCCCTCAAGTTCCTCACTCCCCTGCCTGCAATCCAAGGCAGCAGCTGGTGGCAGGGCACAGAAGATGATCAGAGAGAAGTCTGCCAACAGGAATGAAAGCGTAGTGAGGAGACCAAGAGGCAACGGCCTGCATTTTATTTCTTTAAAGTAACAAATTTTCAAAAGCAACAAAAATGCGACTAGCAATTGAAATTGGAAAGAAAGCTGAAGTGATTTCATAGAAAGTATGAACCGAAGTCATACCAAAAGCCACCTGAATTTTTCCTCCATCATACACATTTTTTCCCATGTTCATTTATGTCAACTTTGTGGTGTCAGTTTGAGAGAACAATTCTCAGCTCAGCACGACAGAACAGTAATACCAACGGGTATGCAGAACATTAGCATGTTATAAATAAACTGCTAATTTGAGGTGGGAAAAAATCATCAAGGCAGCTCTTATGATTAAGAACCAGAGAAAGAAAATGAGCAACTTGCTTACGCTTTCAGGACACTGCTTTTTCTAAAAGGAGCTTTTTCTAACCCCCAATTCCCAAGGAAAAACAAACCAAAAGAAAAAAACAGTGAAATACCCACTGTTGAGACAAAGCAGCCACTGAAAATGCTGTTATAATTTTTAAAGCCTTCCCTTCCCCCTCTTCAAGTAGTAAATTGTCTCTTCTACCAGCTCAAGAGGTTTGTACTTAAAATGAGTATTAGAGCAGAGTTCTGAAGTTTTGTCTTCCTCTCACCAGACTCACAGTTTTTCAGAACTCCCAAGAGACATTTTTAGGCTACAGATACAGCACAGCCAGAAGAAAGCAAGCAAGGAAAAGAGAACGAGGTGGTGCAGAACTATTATATAGCAATTTGGATCTGGGTTACTCGGAGCAGCTCGATAAAAGTCTTACCATGGAAAGTAAAACTTTAATCCTGGCCGTCGGCTCAGCAGAACATTCGTGCTTGCGATAGCCCTGATCACCACCCGCCGTCTGCCCCGCGCAGGGTTCCCTTCCCACCCCATCCCCAGCCTGCAAGGACAGATAACTCCCCGCCACGGCACGGCTGCCACCTCGGGTATTATTTCTGTACCACTCCAGCATTGTCGCTCTTTACCAGCGTGCCACTTACTAAGCATTATTATAAAAATTTCTGCGAATATCTATGCTCACCACGAGTGGGGATAATGGCCTCATTGCAATAGCCTTGATAAAAAGCTCCAACAAGACAGCTTTCAGATATCGCCACACAAAAGCCTTCTGTGAGAGCTGTAACCAACATCAATTCCTGCTATGCAAAGACATCAGACAAAGTGTGAACTAGCTTACTGTACAGGGACAAAAAACTGACTGTCAGTGTGTGGGACCAACACTGTCTAAAAACACGACGCTGGCAAGGCAAAATAACACAAGCATATATACATGGTAATTGCCATTTAATTCCAGAGTTAGCAGCACAAGAGAACAAGTACTGAAGGCACTATCACGTTACTAGCATCACTCAAGACATTATAATTCCACATAATTCCATTTCTGGTGTCTCTGGTTGGAAAAACAACCTTAAAACGAGTAGATGTGATAAAAGCCCAAGGAGAAGGTGAAGGAAAGCCCAGTTTCCACTACAGAAGCAGTCAGAGAACGCAGCAAACCCTTCAGACCAGCTCCTTAAAGTGTGTATTTTCCAGTACACTGTAGATGACCTGATACATGGGAACTGCCATTGCACATATGGTACAAGATGAGACCCTTTCTGCACATCATTTTATATTTTCTACCTACTTATTTACTTACACTGTGATAGCACCCAAAAAGCCAGAAGCCTATGTCAACATAAAATGGAGCATACCAAACAAATGCCGGGCCAAGAGGTTACTTTTACTTCCAGATCTGAAATGTGCCAGAGGAGACCTCTTAAATGGGAGTCTAGGTAGGAAGGATGCAAGCAAGTCTACATGCCAGCTTGTTTCTGAACAACATACAAGGCAAATTTGAAAGCTAAGTTTTCTAGAGAGCATAGTACACTCGCTCTACAGAGAAGTGCTTCACTCTAAAATTACATCTGTACTTCAAAATGTGTAAAAATCATGAGATCCTACAGTGCAGATTCAGTGGCTTGCAGAAAAAAATAGTATCAGTTACTGCACTCCCATTTTAGTAAGATTTTGTAACTAATGGGTAGAACCAAAATTAAGACAAAGTCATATTTAGAGAGAACTTGCAGAATGGATAGATAAGACTGACACAATACATAAGAATTCGACTCTTGCACTGCATGGTGACAGCCACCATTGAGTCCTACACCAGTGTCTTAACGTCACCTTAATTAAGGAGGAAGGAAATTTGCCAACAAGTTTCTTCCCCCACCCTGCTTTCTAGCAGTAAGTTATGCAACATGCAACAACCTTTGAACCAGCAGCTGTACAACAACCAAAAAAAACACAACCCAAAACAAGAAAGGCTTTCTCCTCTCTACGATGCTATTCGTTAATGAAAATTACTTCTAGAATCTAGGCATTAACCAACACATACACACACCACAACTTGGAGCAGGAAGGCTGGAGCTGAAGCAGCCAAGGCTAAGCAGACACCTCTTATTATCCAGTTTCCCCATACAATTTATTTTTACCCAAAATAGTGAACATGTTTTCCAAGCATTTTCACAGGTCTTTGCAAAACAAGTGGGTTGCAATGTCTATGCAATGAGACTCTAAAATCCAGTTGTAAAGATATAGAAATGAATGCCAAAACAATAGCAGCCTCTGCTTTTAACAGTGACTTGTTCATATAAAGCTCAAAAAACAGAGGACCCAACATCTGCAGAACATCACAGGAAGCACCAGATACCTTCCTAAGAAGCAAGTCCTAGACCCTTGAAGTAGGACACCCAAAAACGCTGCTGGCCTTCAGTAGTGCTCACTTCTAGGCCTAGATGCCGTCATGTACAAGTTGGATGAAATCTTGCAAGTAGACACAAGTGATCAAATTAAGTCTCCTGCCTAAATGAAGCAATGAAGCAGAATACTGGTTTTACTTCTAGAGGTAGGAATAAACAAGTGCTGATACACAAGGCAATTTGCCCACCATCACAAAACCCGATGTCCAGCCCACTCCTGAGCAGCGATTCCTCCTTGCCAGCCAGCTCCCCATTATATACAGAGCATGATTTCATAGAGTACGGAATATCCCTTTGGCTAGTTCGGGTCAGCTGTCCTGGCTGTGTCCCTGCCCAGCTTCCTGCGAAAAAGTAACTCTATCCCAACCAAAAACCAGGACACTTGGTCCTAGGCAAAAGACCTTTGGCACAAAAGCCCGAAAGCTGCAGGGCACGCACGAGCAGTGGTGCCAGAGCTGGTGTGTCAGCTTCCACACTGTAACAGGTCAGGTCAACAACTGTTCACATCCATAAGTAGGACAGGAGAGACACAACACGTGCCATTAACCTTAGGCAAGTTCAGTTTGCAATCAACTGCCAACACATTTCTCGATGCATTCATATACGTATAAAAGGAAGACTAAAATGCATGAAGGAGAACGCTCCTACCACATAGCAGAGGCCATTTTCAGTATGCTCCGGTTTCATCCACATGCAGTCAAACTCTTGCCTTCTCTCTTTGCAGGGCTTGCAGACGGAAATATTTACCACAGCTCAGGTTGAGCCCACAAGGCATTAAGAACTCCACAAATGCCGCAAGATCCAGCAAACGGCAGCACCATCCAAGCAGACAGCATAGTACTTCAGGAGACACCCATGCCAGGCATAGCACTTCCAAGTGTGGTTTTGGACCAACTTACTTGAGGAAAACAGAAGTGAAATAGTTCCCTTTTACAGATGTGATAAATTGGGCAATTTTGCCAAGTCTGTCTTCAAACAGACGACAGAAATGAAATTGAAACTGAGTCCAAATACTTCAGCAGCACCTCAAGCACTGCAACAGCCCCGTCCTGGAGGCACCGGCAGCCTGCCGTCCCACAGCACACCACTGTCCCCGGGCATGTGAAGTGGGTTTCTTCTCCCCACAGCAGCGCATACAATTCTGCTCTCAAAAAACAATGCAAGAAGTGATTAAGTCTGCCAGCCAAAACAAAACCTTGAGGTCCAACTTAGTCATTTGTAAGGAGGAGAGTTGCCACCATATATACACACTCAGCGCTGCCAGCTGTAAATGAGATTATTCGCAGAGACTGTAAAACCCGGAGATTTAGTTACACTAAGAAGAGCTTTCCATCTGCTGGAGTCTCACTCTGGGCATGGCTGGATCTACGTTACCACCATCAGTGCAAGAAGCCCATCTGAACTGAAGTCATGGTCTCCAATGCATCCAGTGCAATCCAAGATAAGATTAAAACCTGAGCCACCCTCCCACCCCTCCACACCAGCACCAGCCCTGCCACCAGAGCCGCGGCCATCAGCCCAGCACACACCTACCAAAGTGAAGCCTGAAGGTTTGAAAGGTGTCACACTTGAAGCTACTAAGAAAAGCTCACATCTTTGTTTCTTGTCCAGTTCCCCTCTTGGTGCTCTGGACAAGAGGGGTTGGCCAAATTCTCTTCCTACAGCCACACCAGGTCTACTGGCCCCGCACACGACAGGGGCTCCGAAGAGCAGCAGTGCCACGTCGTTTCCCTTTTTGCAACCTGCGCTTGGCGATGAGCCGTTCCCACAGCAGTGGGGCACACTGCTCCACACCTCCTGCTTTCCCACCCAGGGCCGGGTTAAGCCCTGATGGAACAGGCTGGCTCTGAAAGGGTCTCTAGCTTTTGCAGGGCCTGCAAAACAGGTCCACCACATCTTCAAAACACCTTTTGAAGCCACCAATCCCCCCAAAAAATCCTCACAACTAACAGACATGTTTGTTTTCAAGAATCATGTGATTCTTTTTTAAAGGGACATTTATATTTTAACATTAATGCTTTTATTTCAAGAAAAATTAAGTGGTCTATGACTTCAGCTCGGAGAAGACAACATATCACAAACTGTGTTGAGAAACACATGAGGAAATAAATTTTCCCCTATGCAGTATCTAGGATCACCCAATGATACCATAGACAGCAAGTTCATAAAGAAAAAAAGCAGAAACAAAATTATTTTTTTCCATACAAGATAACTAAATCGTAGATAGATCTTGCTGCTACGTAAGGTCAGAACTACGACTAGATTCAAACAGAGATTAGACAAAAATCACAGGCCATTAATAGCTATAAAACTCATTATAACCCCTGACCAAGGAAATGGTCTCTCAAAGCAAGCGGAAGAAGGGCTGTACTGTGCAAGCCGCCTTCTCATGCTCGTTCCTCAAATGTTTGCCAGTTGTAGTCAGAGAAGTAGCAGGAGAAACTTTCATCTTGCAAAATACAGCAGTTCCTAAGTTTAAGGTTTTCTTTTAAAAAAAAAATGCTCGCACATACTCACAAATGAGCATGCTGTAAAAGTTAACAGAGCAGCACCAACATACCTGGGATAAAATGAGGGGAAAGATAATGCCTTTAATTGCTCAATCAGTTGGAGCAGCCCCTACGGAAGAATAAACTGGCCCTGAAGTGACCCATATTGGGCCACATGCACCCAATACCTGCTGCATGCCGGGTCCAATTGCTCAGAACCAGCTATTTTTTTCTTGTTAAAGCAGCAGAAAACCAACCCACCAGCACAGCTGGATGCTCCCTAAGCTCAGAGCAGGGAGAAGAGCACTGCGAGGCCAGGGGTAGGGTGAAGGAGGTCCTAGAGAGGAGATGGTGAAGGAGAAGCAAGCCTACTCCTTCCAGCAACAGTAAAGCCCTTGAGTAGTTCAGCTGCTCATGGAAACCTGCCAGAAGCCCTTATCACTGTGGGGAAAGAAAACCACCAGAGCTCTGGTGCAGATGGAGCCACACCAACACAGCTGGACTCTGCGTGAGGATAGCAAAGCCACCATCAGCAAGCTACATACTACTCCTGTACATTTTTATTAGGATGCCTGCGCTTTCTGCTAGATGCTTGTTGGCAGGGTTAGAGCAATCAGCATTTATACTTCTTTGAACTCTCCTCAGACTGCTGTGCCAAAGGACCATGTGGTACCTCCTTGGGCTGAGAAGCAGCCTGTTGCTGGAGGAGATGGATTTAAACCAAAGAAACTCCCGTAGGTGCTATTCAAAAAGCAAAGGCCCCAGACTCCTGCTAGCATTCGTTCCTATTAACACAAACTATCGGGCAAAGAAATATGGAAACAGCTCTGAAGATGAAAACAACTACGTCTTCTACACAGACAAAACTTTTTAGTCCTGCAAAAGAAAAGCTACTAGTTAACTACTCGCTTCTTTTATTCAGCTTACAGGTATGGGAGAAAAACCTGTTCAGCATTTGTGTCTTATTCAGCCTGCCTCTTCACCTACACCTAGGAGAAAGACTGCACGTTACCCCATTTTTCTCCCCTTCCAGCTGTGACTTGTTGAGAGGGAGGGAGGAAGAGGTGCTTTCTAAGCTACCAGAAAAGGGAGAGAGGTGCTAAGTATTCAGTTTGGAAATGTAAATCCTCCCGCCCGCTTCAGAAGTATGCCGAACCAGCCTCTCCACTGCTCATGTCATCTAAAGGCCACAGGAGTTCTCTAAAGATATTCTTGTTAAGAGGATTTAGCCCCTTTTAAAAAGGACTTAACATGTGGGTGGTGTCTCCATTTAAGCATTTTCTCATGGCTAAGAAAATGGCCCTCTTCTTAAAGGCTTATCTTTATAACCCAAAGACAGTAAGAAATTCTCCACCATTTGAATTAGAAACATTTTGAGCAGCTTGCTTTTATAGCAGCCCCCGCTTTTTACGTACTGGGATTTGCAAATGGTAGTGACTCTCTCACACCAAGGGAGAAGCCAACACCAATGAGAATGCTTTCGGGGTGCCTCACCAAACATTAATCTCTCCCACATTTTCACGAGGTGGCAAGTTGATCCGCAAGCTCGCTGCCACCAAAAGAGCACGGCATCACTATCCCTGTGCCCTCTCCCTGGCCACCACCTTCTCTTGACAGTCCCTAGCACTTACCAGACCCTCCATTAGCTGGTTCAACCTGCCTGCCCAGCAGAAAACCTTTATTTATTTTGGTCAGGGTTAATTTTCCATCCTGGGAAGCCCCAGCAGGGCGCAGGGGAGGACACAGGACCGCCTGCCCCTTGCAGCGGCACTGACCCCATCTCTGGGGGCTCAGGCTTTCCCCAGAGGCGCAAGCTGACGGTTGCTTTGCAAGGGTTAATTCTTCATTACAGCTTGTGTTTAAGCCATGGCAGGGGTTCAGATCTGCCCAGTAACACTTTCTATTAACTCCACAGGAATCATGAAAAAACCCTCCTCAAGTCAAAAGGGTGGGCAGCCTCGGTCACAGCCCCCCAGAGCCGGGGCTAACCAGGGTACAACAGCCCGGTTAGCAACCCTCAGCTGCCAGAGCCGCCGTGACAGGCGGTGACAGAGCAAGCAACATGTTCCGGACAGTATCAAGACACCTGCTCAGGAGATGGAGGAGTGTGCAAGCTCTCATGTCCCTGAGGCTGGAGCCACCGGTTGTTATGGACTAGGCCACCTTTCAAGGCTTTTCCAGCACGGTTACACTTACACAACTGTAGATAAAGTAACTACAAATTCCCAGGGGGAAAGCAGCTTACTTTGGCAAAAGAAACTTTTTCATTTGCTGGTACAGCCAAACACCTCCCTGAAAA
Organism: Psophia crepitans; assembly: GCA_013399095.1. Lineage (NCBI taxonomy): Eukaryota > Metazoa > Chordata > Aves > Gruiformes > Psophiidae > Psophia > Psophia crepitans. The sequence continues at coordinate 161,565 of VWZZ01001727.1, forward strand.
GCCTAAACTATACTGCTGTACTGACTCTTTTCCAGCCATACCATAGTTTATATTTGGAAGCGATAGGGGGGTTGCCAGTGCAGTTACATCTGCAAAGACAGAGTATTTTCATAACCCTAACCACGCAGGTGTGCTGGCCAAACTTTAGACTTCTCCCTACAGTCTTTTGCATAGCAGGGCCTTGCTTTCAGCTGGGGGTCTCAGTCTCCATGCAGTACTTGCAACTCAAGTAATGAAGAGCTAAATTTATATTGGTGCTGCTCGCCTGAGCTCGCTACCTCAACTACCCCATATTCCCCTCACTCCTCTCACCAGTCTCTGATACAAGATTCTCAAAACTGCTCAGCGAGGAGCCAAGTGGGAAAATACCCTCCGCCTCCCAGTCCCAGAAAATCCTCTGCAAATTTTGGGGGAAAACTAGGTGGGAGCAGGAGAACTGCGAAAGGGCTGGATCATGTCCCTGCCAAGCGGCTTGCAGAGCGGAAAGACAAGGCAGAGAGCATCAGGGTGCTTCAGCCTCACTTCCCAAAAGATGGGTCTGCAGCGAACCAGCACGGCTCCCAGAGGGGCACTGATGTGAGTAGAGCTGTCAGGGCAGAGCAGGATGCACAGCCCCTTTCCTGGCGCGTGGCACGGAAGGCTTATCGCCCTGGGAGGGTGCTAGCCCAAGCCTATAGACACTGCCAGCCTGACCACTCTCTTCCTCCCCCATCCCACGGCTCTCCCCAAAGCAAACATGGGGGCTGAGGGTATGCAACAAACTCGGTCACAATTCACGTAAGGACTTTTTTGCAGGTGGAGCCCAAAATTGCCTTCCTGCTTCCAAACCTTTTTTTTGGGGGGTGGGGGAAGGAGGAAAGAAGCCTTCCTAGATTTTCATGGCCAGGAGTTTCTCCCATTAGAGAGGTGAATGCTATACAAAAAAAGAAAGCAGCACTAAGTTCTTATTTAATGGTCTTGTAGCACCCATTAAGAAGAAACTTTAGGAGTCCCCTATGACACAAACATCCCTCCCATGAAGCTGAAAAAGCCTGTACAGTTACTCTCCCAGAACCATCCCGTTACATGTGCTCCTCCTTGTATTCACTTCACACCACCTTCTAGGAAGCAGACCTTACAGGACAGCCAAATATTTACAAAGCAGCTTGAACCAGTCTGCTTGACACCGATCGCTGTTAGGATATGCTGAAAGACTGGGAGCACCCAAAAAAAAAAATAAATCATCTTTTGTGGCAAAGATGCTTTAAAAAAACCCAAACCCCGAACACTTTGGATGGGATCTGACAAGCCTTGAAACTTCCATCGCGACCTCAGCAACCAACACCTGCAAAAACCCACGCGAGAGGCAGCTCCTGCCATCCTCGCTGACTCCCAGCCGCACGGAGATGCCAACGCTGCTCCCAAGCTTCTGCAAAAGTAGTTCAGAATTTCAGCAGCATCCCATACCTGGACCATCAACGACTGGGAAGGGGGGGGGTGGGTGTTAAAACCCCTTTTGCCCGGGCAGGGGCGCACCGGGGCGGGAGGGGAAGAGGTAGGAGGGAGTTTAGCGATCCCACGCTGCCGGGCAGGGCTCGGGGGCGCCGGGGGGGCTCACCTGCCCGCCGGGGC
>VWZZ01001728.1:9461-27099 GCA_013399095.1 Psophia crepitans
CCCTGCCCGCCGCCGCCATCGTCCCGCGGGCACCGCCTCCGCCCGCCCTCCCGGCGGGGAGGGGCCTTCTGCCGCCGCGCCTCCAGGCGCCCGCCACCGACGGCGCTGGGTTAAAGGGGGCCCTGCGTGGCCGCCTTCCGCGGCCTCCGCCGGAGGAGGGGACTAGCTTGTGCGAAAGCGCGGCTGGAGCGGGCCTCGACGGGCAGGACGGTTTTCCCGGGGCTGCTGTCCAGAGTCCCTCGTCAGAGAGGGGGACTGGGGTGGGCGAGCGAGAGAAGGTCAGCGGCGGCCCTGAGGGGAAGAGGGGCAAGGCCTTCATCCCCGCCTACCCGTGGCAGGAGGCGGCGTTGCAAAACGGGGCCGAGCGCCCGCGCCGTGGCAGCAGGGGCTGTTTGTACTGAAGCACGGCCACCTGCAGCAGGTCACCGTGCCCCTTGGTCCGTGGGGGGACCTTGTCCAGATAGAAGCCGGGAGAGAGCTGGCTGCCACTTTGTATGGCGGGGTGGTGCTGGCTGAGCAGGGCCCTGGGAGGAACTGGTGCGATCGGTATGAAACCCCAGGCCTTGTTTATTTGGAAACCTCTGTTTGATGACTGCGTTAGACGTGGGAAACGTGGCGTTGCTCAGTGTGAAGGAGACAGCAATGGTGTTTCAGAGGAAGACGAGAAAGGCTGATTTTCTAGCCAGCTGTGGAGGTACTGCGGCCGTGGGGCTGAATGGAAGGAAGGGCAGGCTCAGTGCCAGCCCCGTCAGGGCTTGGTTAGCCTGGCTCCGAGCTAACGCTGCCCGTGGGAGGAGCGCGCCCAAACCGCCTCGTCCTCTCCTTCACTGCGGTCAGGGAGAACCTGTATTAACACAGCTAGAAAAACACAGCCTTTTAGAAAGAACACTGGGTTGGAAGCAAAAAAAAAAACCCCAAACCAAAACAGTAGGGAATATGTACTTCAAGTGTTAAAATTTTAACCAATTTTACGATGATGTTCAATGTGAAGGAAACTGATCCAGTGACCTTTACACATGTGAGTGATTCAGTTTCAGGTGACATCATTGAATGTGCAAGACTGGGTTGTAAAAGAGGACAAAATGAAAGAATATATTAAACTTTCAAAGCGCAGTCTTGATTTGCTGAAAAGAAAAATCAGACCGAAACGGACTCGCTTGCTAAACATCCTGTTTGGTTTTGTGGTTTGGACTTTTTTTTTTATTATAAAATATTTGTTAATATTTAAATTCTAGATGCTTCACAGCTGATCTAAAGTGGAAACCATATCGAAATTGTTTTAATTTTTGTTATGAAAGGTGTTTTAAGATGTGTGGATTCTCTCAGTAATACTAGGCTTCAGGACAAAGTTAACTGGAAAGAAGAACAGGATATCGAAAGAAGACTGAGAGACTTCCAGATCAACAGGCAGAGCAGAACGATACATGGTAAATATTTTACTGTGTGTTTGGCAGTTTGGTTTTTTTTTTCTTTTCAGAATTGAAAAAATAGTTGGAAAAATTTCTTTACGGAAGTTCAGTCAAACAAAAGAGGGAGCTCTTCCTGCATCTGGCCAGCTGTCCCTTTACAGAGACCCTGATTCAGCAAAGTAATTCCTGTGTAGGAATATGTTTAAATGCTTTCCTAAATAGGAAGCTTTGTTGGGGGAGGAGGTGGAAATAAGAGAAGCAATTCATACCCTTACTTTAGTTACTGGTGATTGACAGTGTCTTTGCATGACAAATTCATGCTGATGTGTGTTTTTTAAAACACAGGAAGATGAAGAAAAGTCAATGAAAATGTAAAAATGTTGTCTGAAGCAGACTGTAGTGATATAGAACAAATGCCACCACAAGAACTGGGTTGTGTGAACGTATGCCATTTATTCAACAGGATAATTGAGAGGAATGAAGTAAAATAGATATTAAAAACATCTGTAAATGAGAATACAGTGAAGGATGTTCTAAACTATTGAGCAGTTTGATAGAATTGACTGAGATGGTCCTGAAGCCATTCCACAGTTTTGTGTCAAGGGTACCAGTCCACAACCCAAAGTCTCGTACTTCTCAAAATTCTTGTGCACACCTTTTGTGCATAACTCTTGCTGAGTGTGAGACCGCTACATATGGACCGAGGTTTTCTTACAGCAGGCGCCATTACTGCTCTCTAAAAATGTGTAGCTTACCCAGCGGTCTTTTGGGCTGTGCTTCCTGATTATCACGTGGGCAGAACTTCCTCACAAGGATTGGTGAAAGCAGAAGGATTTTTTGCTCAGTTACTCCGTTTTTGTTGATTGCCCCTTGTCTTGGGCCAGTTCTGGGTCAGATAAGGCAGTGGCAAACCTCCTCCTGACTGCGCATTGCAGGATCAGGTCCTGAATGTTCTTCCTTGGCATCACAGTTTCAACGCTTCTGTATGCTGGTGTAGAAGTTTGTGCTCAAGGGAGAGTCTGTTCAGGGGTTGTTATGACTGAGAGTATCAATTTTTAACTTTAGATCTGTAACTTGGCTTTGTAGAATTAAGCCTATATGTATAGAGTTCTTATTTTTATATATTGTTACATAAATTGCATGTGTGTGTGTATAAATAAATGTATACACATGCAGTAAAACTCTACTTGATGTTAAGTTTGTTGGATACCAGATATATATACACACACGTACACAGAGAACTTAAGATAGTAAAGATGCTTTTTATTTAAGATGAAGATTCAAGTTTTAAAATTCCTTTGTTGTTTGTGACCAGCTGCAATGAAATTAATAAAATTTAGAGCTACAAAAATTACCCCAATCTAGATGACTAGGTGAGGTATATTAACTAGATAAAAGTTTTCTGAGTCTGAGTTTGTAGCTGAAAAAACTACCACCAAGCAGAGTTATCACTTGGGTAATTGTTGCATTACAACAAATCTTATGATCGTAATCAATCTGTCAATTAATAGATGGTCTGAAGTCTACTTTCACAGTGAGCCTAAAGAATCAACTACCACGCAATCCTCAGGATTTCTAGTGACCTTGAGATGATGGAAGTTCTTTACAGTACTCTGGTTGCTGTCCTTTCTGTGAAGTTCACATTATTACCAGCGCAGTCATTTCACAACCTCCGCTTCCAGTATGGTTGTCCATTTAAAATAAACAACCTCAAATGAAATGCAAGGTGAAATGTGGAACATCCCCCCCCAATTAACAACAAAAAAGATATTTTATTTTCCTTGCTTTTATTAGAGACTTTTGCTGTGGACTTACGTGACTAAAATTCTCTTTCTACAGGCTTCTGCAAAATTGTAGTATTCATAGAGTGTTACGAATTTTCAAAATACATTCTTTAAAGATTTGTACTAATTGTTGCTAACTTACATGGCTGCTGATTGTAAAAAAGGACTAGCGTTCATTTTTGCATGGGTGGTGATAAGAAGGAAGTATTTGATTTTCCAGGCTTCAGATATTATACCGTGAAATGAGACTCCTTGTCACATGATGGCTAATCCAGTCATAATAGCTGGCGACTTTTGTATACACGCCAGGGTGACCGGCCTCCCCGCAGTTCTCGCCCCAGCTCACAATACCCCAGACATACGCCACATTTTCTGCATCGAAGCAAACCAAGGGTCCTCCTGAATCACCTTTGCAACTGTCTATGGAGCCATCATAAGTACCTGAAACGGAAAAAAAAAAAAAAAAAGTGCAAAAATTAGTTCACAGACAAGCTAGAATGCAAAACAGAGTTCAGGAGGTTTTTCAGGTCCATGTGGCTTCCTGACAGATGTTTGCCTACTGGTAACCAGCAAAGGAGGTTCCTAATCTCTTTGGTCTATTGCTTCTCATTTCTTTTTAAGTGTGAGGCCTCTCTACATTTGTGGCTGGCTCAAATTCTCCTTATTTGCTTTGATGTCAGTGATGTGAGGCTTGTTGTACCTGGTGCAATAGAGAAGAATTCAGCCGTATTCCCTATTATATCATTATAAGTAGCTCATAAAAAGCGAACAAAAGCAGGAATAAAAAGGTGAAACGATTTGTAGGCTGTTCCTATGCAAACGAAGCTGTCGTAATATGTGTAAGCCTATAATTCATTGGCCAGTTTCACCTGTACAGAGCTGTACAGAGAGGTCTCAAAATTATTTTCTCTATCAGCTTTATAAAGACAGGTGAGCAAGTACAGGAAGGAGAGCATGTGAATGCTGGGGTGGGAGGGAGAGCAACTGTCTGTAAGTGCCCTCGGTCACGGTGTGGACCTTTTGCAATGCCGGATAGCAGCCCTGAGGCACAAGTGTGTAGGATCCAGTGCCCTTTAGAAGTTTCAGTGCTCACGGAACTACTTGTAGGCAATTCAGCAAATACAGTGCTTGTGAAAAAATTAATTAGGAGTGAAGAATGTGATGTAAACAGAAACATCGCTACAGAGCTAGAATATGATTTATGCTTTGTCCTATATACTCAGTAAAAGTTGATTAATTTTTACACCTTTATTACACTTCTGGTTGATTGACCAAGTATGGAGGAACCCATACTAAGCATGAGTCTTTTTTTTTTAAAAAAAAGTAATCTATTTCTTGAATCTCTGCATTACTGAGAGTTTTGTGAACTTTTCAGAGTTGGAATTACTAATTCTATAAAACAAGATTTTATTGCCTTTGCTCAGTTTAATTCATATTTGCTTGTATAACGAACTCCTGTGGATACTAGCCCTTAATTCCAAAGTTTGTATTTGCGTCAGGGAGGGGAAGCTAACCCCAGACAGACACCCCTTTTCTGATGTTGTTCCATGTGATACTGTCTTTGTTCCCTCCTGGTAACGTGTGATCACTTGAAATACAATGAAGATCGAGGAGATAAATTATGGAACTTGCACAGTAGACAAACCCAATATCTTACAGATGTCATGCTGAATTTATCACAAATTATTTAGCTTTTATATTTGGGTTTTATTTTTCTTGTTAAGTAGTCCATCTAAACATTGCCTTTACTTTTTGATTTAAAGAACAGTTGAAACTATCTGCCCTGTAAGTTGAATACTCATTGCTCTTTTAGTCATGTATTTGGCAATACCTTTTGTTACTTGAGAAGCAAAAAATGTGTTTTCAAAATCCTTAGTTTAGTACTAGGAGTGACAACAAGTTTCCTGGCCAAACTAACCTTAGTTTGAAAAGTTAATCGTATTTTTCCTGGGGTGCAGTGTGGTAGTAGTAAATGCCTAAGCAGATGAATAGTCACAGTCTAGTCAATGGGAGTACTCATGTGCTTGACAACAGGAATTTGCTTAAGTATGTTGCTGAATCAGAATCAAATACGGTGAAGGTAGGAAGTTCAGTGGGCTGTAAAATGCTTGTGTATTTAGAAAACGTAACTCAAACTGCATGTCGAAATTTGCCCTAATAATCATAGAAGCTTGGCATACTGTCATCTTAACTGTTTATAAATAGATATATGAGGGTGGATGCATCTAGCTTCCAGTGGACAGCATTTCACTGATGGTGATACTCTGGCAATCAGTTTATTGTCCTTCCCGAGTCTAAAAGATTCCCACCTGGTATGTCTGACCTTATAAACAGTGGGTTTGATGGTAGAGAAATTATAGTAAGAAAATTGATGCTTGCCTGCACATGCCATTTGTTTAAAAAATCGTCCTGGATACAGTTCAGAACAATTCTGAAATAAATTAACATTGCCCCACTTGAGGATATATTGTTTGATATAATCTAGAAAAGAAAAGAATAAACTTTTAAAAATGGTTAAGTACATATTAGACAATATCATAAATTGAAAGTTACATATATTTGCTTATCTATAGAATATAATATTCAAGATTATAAAACAGATACCTTAAACTGCCACTAACACAGATAAAAAATAAACCAGAATGGTTTAATTGCAGTGTTAAATACAGTACTTGAGTTTTGTGGCATTTTCACCCTTTCCCTTTCCTTGTCTTCCTTGTTTTTCTTCTGTGTTTTCCATATCAAGGTTACCAGACACTGGGAAACTGGTATATTGTTTTCTGTGAAATGGACGTGTGGCTCTGATCATCCTTGTTACCTTTTTTCCAATTCTACTCTGTCTTTTTGGGATGAGTGGACGAGATATTGAAGATACAGGTGAACTGTATATTCACAAGGTTAAGGAGATGCTCCGTTTTGTTCGCTGTCCATTTCCTAGTAATGCCCACATGGCATTTGCTTTATGGACTGCTACTGCGTATGGGCAGGAGAAGCCTCACCACCAGTATGTGGTAGCTCCAACGCCAGGCTGTAATTGCTGTGACACAGAACAAATGCTTCCCAAATCTTTGAAAGCGTGATTACATGTGGCTTATCTGTCTCTGCGCAACCTGCTCTGGGCTAAATTCAAACGCGGCTGAGACAGGATGTGCTGAGTTCTGTAACAGCTGGCTGCAGCTCCAATCCTCTTGGGCAGGGGAAAGGACAGGCTGTGACTGTGGGCCACTGTCAGCTACTAACCACCACTTGCTAAATACCATTACTGGGTCCCAACAGGTAATAGAACTCTTAAATTGGCAAAATGTACGTTTCTTATTGTCGGGGTAGTTTTCAACCAGGGGTGTCCTGCAGATGAATTAATATGTGGTTGAAACAGCAGAGGAAGCAGTACAGAAAAGAGAACCAACAGTGACAGGTGAATGCCAAGCCACAGCCCATGATTTCTGTGTGTGCTTCTTCTGACTGCTTTGTCTTCAGCCTTTTCAACATGAAAGCTCACCACAATTAGAAAACGAGTGATACAAATAATATGTTCTTGTAGTAAGCGCTACAGCAAATACCTTTCTCTAGTCCCCATCCGGAAACCTTGCATTTGTCACCAGCCTTGAACATATACTCTGACCAGGGGATACAGGCAGGTGTGCTGTATTGCAGGGTGCATTCTCCTTTGCCAGAACCTCTCAGCTCCAGCAGAGCAATGTCATTTTCATAAGTTGACGCATTATACTTTTCGTGGATTATCAGTTGTTTTAGTCTGAAAGTATCTGTCTCTTTGTCGTACAGTATTGTATCCAGCAGTCCAATCCAGACACGGTACAGATGAACTCGATTTGCCCTGGAAATAACAGTGAAATAAAATACAGTTTTGGTACTTATAACCAGCACTGTACATTTCAACTAGCTGTAAACTTTTGCATTTTATCAAATCGAGTGCACCCTCGGTCAGTTTGCAGACGACACCAAGTTCTGGAGGATTGTTGATCTGCTGGAGGGAAGGAAGGGTCTACAGAGGGATCTGGACAGGCTGGATCGATGGGCAGAGGCCAACTCTATGAGGTGCAACAAGGCCAAGTGCTGGGTCCTGCACTTGGGTCACAACAACCCCAGGCAACGCTACAGGCTTGGGGCAGATGGCTGGAGAGCTGCCTGGAGGAAAAGGACCTGGGGGTGTTGGTCAACAGCCAATTCAGTACGAGCCAGCAGTGTGCACACGTGGCCAAGGTGTCCAACAGCATCCTGGCTTGTGTCAGAGTGTGGCCAGCAGAGGTAGGGACGTGATCGTCCCCCTATCCTAAGCTCTGGTGAGGCTGTACCTCGAGTGCTGTGTTCAGTTTTGGGCCCCTCAATACAAGAAGGACATTGAGCTGCTGGAGTGTGTCCAGAGAAGGGCAATAAAACTGGTGAAGGGGCTGGAGCAAGTCCTGTGAGGAGCGGCTGAGGAAACTGGGGTTGTTTAGCCTGGAGAAGAGGAGGCTGAGGGGAGACCTGATCGCTCTCTACAACTCCCTGAAAGGAGGTTGTAGCCAGTGGGGGTTGGTCTCTTCTCCCAAGTAACAAGCGATAGGACAAGAGGAAATGGCCTCAAGTTGTGCCAGGGGAGGTTTAGATTGGGTATTAGGGAAAAAGTCTTCACTGAAAGGGTTGTCAAGCACTGGAACAGGCTGTCTAGGGGAGTGGTTGAGTCACCATCTGGGGGGGCTGCGGCAACCATCCCTGGAAGTATTTAAAAGGTGTACAGATGTGGTGGACACCGTTTAGTGGTGGACTTGGCAGTGCTGGGTTAACAGTTGAAGTCAATGATCTTAAAGGTCTTTCCCAATCAAACCGATTCTATGATTCTATTCTCAAATTTCTCTAGAATAAAAATCCATGTTATATATATAGTTTCTTTCTGGACTTGATGTCCATATTTCTCTGAAGTGTAGCAAATGCAAGGCAGCTGACACTGCTGACTACTGCAGCTAATACAGAAAGAAATACGAAAGGCCAACCTCTGTGTTTAGTGCTGTGACAAAGAGAAAGCAGGCGCTTACGCCTCCCTGATTTCAAATGAAAGAAGAGTGAGCAGATGTGGATGGGATGCTGGGACTGGCAAATCTTCCATCTGCTCTTGCTTATTCTGGGGAATACATGACCCCAGGGACATTCTCAGGGAACAGATCCTAGACTTCCCCAACCTAGAGATGGGGATGAGAGGAGGTCCCTTGTATCTATCTGCCTTCCAGGCAAAGGGTTACGGTGAACCTTTTCTGCCTGCCTATTGACTGACTGAAGAATGCCGTGTCTCCAAACTCATAATTACTTTTTCACATTCCTATTCACTGCCAATATATTCTACTTTCTCTGAATCTTCCCCATCGTTAATGTGGGTGAGTCTGTCTTTTAAATTGTTTTATTCAGTAGTCAAAAAGGAATTAGCTAACAGGTAACTAAGAAGGGCAGTAATATCCAAGAACATAATTTCCCAGTTTGTTGTTTTTACCTGACACAGTGTGCAGCAGTCAGAACCCAACAGCCACCAATATAAACCCCTCCACAGTACACTGTTGCACCTTCACTGCCAGTTTCTTTAATTGCCACTTGCCAAGGGAATTCACCCTATGCAAACAACAAACACCCAAATAATGTGAAATTATAATACTGTGTGTACTATTTTTAGCACATAAAGGGAAACACACTTCTTGGTATCACCTCATCTCCTTGACTATATCTGATTGTAAATAAAAAATCTGCTATCCAGAAACTGTGAATTGGACTCTATCTGATCTAAAGGATATATATTTTGAAATGCAGTAATTTTATTCAGTCTTCTGACTTGGTACGATGCCTCCTTCCCTCCAGCTTTCTGTCATGAAACCCCTTGCAGCCAGAGAAACAGATGTAGAATCTGACCTGGTATGCTCAATTATAGCATTTTTACTGTATTCTGATTGAAAGGCACAAATATACATTCCATTTTGTCAGAACTGTTATTTCTAGCTGTAGCATTAAGTATGCGCTGAATAATTTTCAATGTGTACTTGTACTGTAATGCTCAAATTTGCAACTCCATATTTTACATTATAAATTGTGCTTCTCTATTTTCAGTGCAATGCCACTACTGCTGCAAAACATGAAATTAGTGTTGTAGCTGATTTTGTTATTTCTGACAATAATGCCCATTTAAATTGACACTCAATGAACTCATATCGGGTAAGTTGTTCTTTTTACCTTTCTTGCAGTCTCTCCACCTACGATTCTTTTCTGTCGAGTTAATGTGTGATTTGTACGACCACAGTGTATTTGGGGAAGAAGTGTCTTTATCATTTTTCTTTCTTTAACAAAAAGGAAAAATGTGTCTCAGAATTTAGGTATTCATTCTCTCTATTTGGAGACAGGTTTCTCCTTATCTTGAAATTTGAGTGCTGTGAATATGCCAGTAGCTGAAGTAGCAGGAAAGCAAAGACCAAAAATTTTGGCATCTGTTTTTGCTTTGAAAATTGCTTGTATCTTAGCATCACAATACTTCTTTGCATTTTCCACTGCTGCTTACATTCAGGCAAATAATTTTAAAGCAGTTCCCCATGATTTGCTGAGAGTTTACCTCCACCGGCTGCCAAAACATGCAGACGTGTGTCCTCAGCCAGGATGAATTATTACGGCATTCTTGAAATTAGTGGAAAGCAAGACAAATAGTAAGTTCCAGACTGTATATTACTAAATCACAAAGTCCAGATATCTGAGTATTCTGGATCTGGCCAGCTGGCTGGTAACTAGAAAGCCACTAACAAGAGGGTATGCTGTCAGGGTTAGTTGCACTTACCTTCATCCATATTGTGATTTTCAGCACCTTTGTCTTTGCCTGTAGTAGAATAACATAATACTAAAAATATTGGCAAACATTTAAATTTGTTCTGTCACCTGAATCTATGTTTGTGTGCCAAAATTGTGGTACATTTTTTAAATGCATAAGGGCACACCATTTCACATGGACAGCAATACTCTCTCAGCCTGGTGCCTGCTGTTTCCTTTCCTACTAGACAGTCTTTGGCTGCCTCAGCCTACAAATTACGTACATCCAGCAGATACTCATTTGTAAATACACGATATCTGCTCTGCTTCCCATGCCTAGGGAGCCCTTCTGGAAAGAAACCCTGAGAAATGGCCTTTTTTTGTTGTTGTTTTTTGATCTCTAAAGTGATACCCCACTCTCCTCCACCAGGAAACAACAGAAATTCCTCCTCCTGCCCCATCAACCTTTTGGAGCTTTCTAAAGCCCAAAGGAGCACTAGGTAACAGGACTTTTTTTTTTTTTTTCCCATTTTAGATGATGCTGTTGTGTACTGTATGCCTCCTTTAACAGGGTGAGGGAGGGTATGCAACATGAGAGGCAAATTAAATGCTTTCTGAATCTGGTTTGTCAGCTTTTATTCAAACAAAATGCCCACTGAATTCAGTTCCTAAATGGAGGTCGAGGATTGGGTCTGTTCTCATGTTACCAACAGTAATGTTTACATTGAGAGTTCAGTTTACCAATTAAAAGTTTACCATTTACCAATAGTATTTACTTTTTGGCTTTAGACTTTGTCTCTTATCAGAGCAAGGAAAAACATTCTAATTTCAAAACAAACCAAAATCTTTTCAACAGTGAGGCAAACGGCACAGAAGAATAATTATATTGACAAACTAGGTGAATTCCTTATCTGTGAGGAAAATATTTTGCCCACCCTGTCTACGCTCCCTTCACAAATAGGGGATCCCAGTTGGATAGATGGCCATGTAAGCAAAAGACCTAATCTGCCTTAAGCCTCCTAAACCATCATCTCTTTCTTCCTTCCTTTAGTTTTCTTGCTGTTCTTTTCTAGATGGAAAGGGAGGAAAATTACATAACCTTTTCTTCCTACTATGCGTAACATAACGTTGGGAAGACTAACTCTTGCATGCATTTTGGTTTTGCTAATCTGTTAAATAATTCAGTAATACGCATTGTGTAGTCTGTAGTTATAACTGAGCAGAATGAAAGGAAACAAAAACATCTTTCAGAAGGAAACCTGCACAGAGAACTTGAGCTTCATCCTCTCCTGTGAGACAGTCAATTTCTTTGTTACAGACATTCTTACTTGGAATGCAGATATCTGACCGACAGTGGAAACTGTTGTCTCTGCACTCTGTAACACAGGAGAATTACAAATGTGAATCACAGGATCATACGATTCAGCAGCTTCACACGGTTAGAGAGCTTTTTAAAATAAAAACACAATATAGTATCCAAGTTACGGGGACTTAAATAGATGATGAAACCAGGCTTTGTAAGTGTAAAATGAAATGAATACTTGATTCTCCTAATTTACAGTCCTGGTGTTTTAATTCTCAGAGAAATGCGGATCTCTGTTACCAGTTTAGGAGTCTACTTCTAGACCTGGTATCACTCCTTACCAGTTTCATGCACAATGCACGCCCACACTCAACCTCAGCCAAAGGATTTCAAGTTTTGCCAGCATCACTGATCACCTCAGATGAAGAATTTATGATGCTTGGGTCAAATTTCCTCCTTGAAATCAGAGTCTGAGTTGCCTTTTGGTTGAATGAGCTAAATGCTTAAATGCAGCATTAGGAGTCAAGAGTCATTCTTTGAACACACTTGATTTAATAACTTATCCCTTCTAAAATTCTTGATTATATGAAACTTTATTATAAACCTGAGAACCCCCTTCCTTTTAATTCTTGTAATCACTTTGGATGTTATAAAAAGCAAAGCAGTGCTTGAATTTATGGCAGGTTTTTTTGACCTACTTTATAGTCTTATGTCAATCTACTATTTAAAGATATATGTCTTCAATAGAAAATAAGATAGTTCTCTAAAAGTATCCAGATATCCCAACATGATCCCAACTGAACTCAGTTGAAATACTTCTTTCGACTCCAGGAAGCATTGTTTTCAGCCCCTACACCTGAAACAGCGCTATTTTGGTCATGTGGAATCTGAAGAAATGTCCTCTAAATGTATGAAGCCATGGGTATCTAAAAGTCTCATGACTCTGTTGTATAGTTTATACAATTAAATTTACTGACAACTGTAAAACTACAAAAAGAAGGTTATTTAGGGACAGTGATGGGATTTGTAACCCATGTTACCATTTGGCACCTGAAACCCATCTTCTGAAAGTATTCTGCATTCAGGTCATGCTAGATGCATTCCTTGTTTTTCATCAAAATTGTTACAGCTGCAATTGCAGATGCGGAAAGACTGACTATTTATAAACAAGCAATGTGCCAGGAACTGTTCACAGATATTCTGTGGATAATCTTGCATTTGTAATAAATTTAAGAGAGATCTTACTTTAGTTCACAGACAGTTCACTGGAAAATCAGTGTCTTTGTTTAATTCCTATTGATCTTTCCCCACTAAAAATACATTTTCATTCTAACATGGCTCTTTTTTTGTATCAGTGATTAACAGCCTCCTAAATGATCTCATTGTATTTCCTTGTCCTCTGAGGAAATCCAAATTCTCAGAGATCACTTGCCTGTTTCAAAAAATTGTATTATGCCTACTTTTTTTGCACCTGCATATACACAAACTGTGGTTTGATTGCTTTAATGTAGTGACTTACTGGGAAAGAGACCTTAGCTGTTACATCACTGTAAAAATTCTTTGGGGGTGGTTTTCTGCAGAAATGATTTTGAAACAGCTGAGAAAGGAAGTTATTACCTCTACAGCACAGTTCATCACTTAGGTCTCCACAGTCATTGATTCCATCACAGGTTTTATTCAGAGAAATGCACTTCTTGTTGACACAACGGAACTCAGCGTCAGAACAAGCTGTGCAGCACGATGAAAATGAAATTAGTGTGGAAACGTCTATAGGTTCATAAATGCCTACAGAAATATTCTGCTTGTGCATTTTATTCTATCAGCAGTTTGGCCTATCAACAGTAGGCATTCTGGGGCCCAGTGATGTAAATAGGAAATCTTTTTTATTGTTTTAATTAATCACCTTCTCATTAAGCCTTCATTGTAAGCACTTATTTTCCTTCTCCAACTTGCAGTAGCCTGGCAAAAGGGAACGTCATTTCTTCTGGACAGGGGCTAAACCAGAAATGATCGGTTCAAACCCACTGTAAGTGATGCAAGTGATTAGGATGATGGATGTTCCACTCTAGAGTCTGTGAACTCCTACTGTTGTGGCATAAGAAAAACCCGAGACAATTCATAGCTCTCCTAACCAGCAGCATCTCAAGCTGATGCTTATCAGCGCCAAAGAAAGCCCTCTACCGAGAACAGAAAGCTGTCAGAAGCCAAAACGAAGACTTGATTCCCCTTGAGTCCTGAAACTCCCCAGAAGACACGAGCAGTTCCACTACAGTCATACTTGTCTGGCTACAGTGCTGCTAGTGTCCTAATCAATCACCCTCACAGACAAAGCAGTGAGGAGTGGGTTTTCACCTGTCTCCTCACCAGTTAACCTGGGAGAGACAAGATCTGTGAGATACCTGGGTACCCCTGGAAGGGACAGGGGAAGAAACAGAGCTATGGGTGAAATATATTTACTTTTGGGAAGTATCTGTAAAAATACTTTAGGAGCAACAGTGATTTTCCAAACTCAAAACTGTCTTGACTGAAGACTGCCTCAATTGTCTTAAAGTTTGCAAAAGGTTTCAGTGGAGGTTTGCTGTGGCCGAGAGTTCAGCAAACTAGGTCCTAATTATTTAAAATAAACTTAAAATGTAAGAACCCCAAATAGATATAAAACTAAAAAACCTACTAACCTCTGATATTTTCATAGCACTGGAGGCTAACAAATCCCTCATTACTATCTCTTGGTTTCGTCTCTATGTGACATTCAGCGAGACTTGTCTCTAGGCCCCTGCAAGTTATTTGCAGACAGTGCAACGAATTTAAAGCAGATTCTGTCATGCTGGAAATGCTGGAATTGGCTTGGTAATATTCAGCACCTCTGTGAAGATACAAATAATAATAACAAATTACATCATTTCACAATGGATTCTCCACTGCTTTTATTGTTTAGAATTCATATGATTTTCCTCAGTGTTAAAAAATTTAGGTCATGGCTAAGAAAAAGATCAGACTTCCCATGGAATCGTCTAGGGGTAAGTAGGAGATGTTTACTTTGGAAGAAAAAGTAAAACAAAGCACTGTTTTTTGCAGGTTGTTGCATAGAACTGTCCCTAAATCCATATGGAGCTCTATGATAGTCACTGTGCATCACAAAAAGCCTCCTTATGTAGTAAAACTAGTAAGCTCAGCTCTCTATCCCTGTGTAGACACAGGTGAGCCATAATTTGGAAACTGTCCTGCATGGGGTCAAGTATCTTGGATGTCATCAAAACTAATGCATATTTAGGAAGCTCAGGCCACTGCAAGGCTGGGACTAATAAATTTTATCTCCCTTGGTTTTACCTGAGCCGTATCCTCCTAACAGCCTATGTAAAACATACGGAACAAGTAAATAAGTAACTGGAAGAGGTTTACAATGGGAGTCCATAGCTGAATGCTCTGTCCCAGGACAAACCTTTCTCTGCTATCTAAAGAGATACGGAGCAGGACTAGGAAATATTTGCTTCTCACCTAGAGGGGACAATTTAGGGCACTGCAACAGCATTTTTAGTCTTCAGGTAGGGTTGGGGAGGCAGTCCTACCTGACTGACTACATTAAATTAGTTGTATATGTGTAAAATTATTATGTACAGGATGCAGAGTTAAGTCTTTATAAGGAGGTGAATGCGCAACTCAGGTCATCAGTGTGGTGGCTGGAAAAAGAATAAGCTCTGCATGGCTTCGGCCATCCCCAGGGCCAAAGCAAACAATGGCAGCAGGGGCAAGGAGGTGACAAAAAAGTCCCAACCGTGTTCTGGTTTGTGTTAGCCTGGCTGGTGCAAGTGACAGAACAGAGTTGTACCCTGCTGTCAGGTAGCATAAGGAACTTTCCTCTGCATGCAGGTTACTGCTCAGAGCTACTTGGGGATGGCCCATCTATGCACTTTCCCTTTAACAGACCTGAGAGAAAACCTCTGCATTGGTCTTCAGCTTTGTTTTAAAAGTAAAACAATTACGGTTTGTATAGTTGTAAGTATAGTTTGTATAGTTTGTATAGTTGTTAGAGATTATATTTATTTAACATAGGCCGTTTTGGCTTTCACTGTCAGGTGTCAGTTTAAGAAGCTTTATGGGAATATCATAGCCAATATGCTGTCCATGTGTTTTCTGTCTTAAGTGTTGGCTGACTGTGACTGGCACTTATCTAAAAGCATCGCTACCTTTTCAGATCCCTTGCAGTTATGCAGAGACAAATTTCCCAGACTTACAATTCAAAGCCAAGGTGCTTGCAAGCCACATTTGCTTCATTCATAGTCCACTCACTGTCACATACAAAACTCTCGGTTTTTTGATTCACAGGTTTTACTCGAAGCAAACTTGAATCTCCATGGCCCACAGAGATTGAAAATATTTCTAAAAAAAAGAGAAATAAAAATGTCCCCAAATAAAATCATATTGTGTAGATGTATCTAGTAGAAAGAGAGCACAGAAACAAATCAGGACTAATTTTGTATCGACAGCCAAAGTTCATATGGAAAAGAACTGTAGATTGGGAACCAGAAGCTTCAGGTATTCCTGATTTTTCTGAGGACTTTGTGGCTTTGAGCCTGCCACTTTTTCAAAATATACCAGTTTCAGGACAAATGAGGGTCCTACCACATACAAGTACCTGGAGGTCTACTGAGGAAAGGTACAATGACTTTCATTAGAGGACTTCTGATAACCAACCAGTAACGCTTCAAGTGAGGTGGCCAGATCCTGCTTCCATTACCTGTGTAGCAAAACGTCTGCTGTTTACAGTGGAGCCATGGTCCTCAGCTTAATTTAGTGAAGGCTTATGGGGAGCACACCAGGAATGCAACGGAGGCTCTCCGACCCTTCTCAGTAGAATAGACAGGACTGAATTTTGCCACCCTGAGGGCAATGAGCTGCTTCTGTGGGGAAAGGGAGGGATGGTACTGGGACAGAGACTGGGCAGGAGAGCCCTGGGCCTGGCTTGCTGCTCCTGCCACCTTCGGTGGAGAAGGGAGCAGGAGGCCAGGTAGAAACAGCAACTACTATTGCTAAAAGAGGCCACCCGCCTGGTTAGCAGGAGCCGTTGCTCCTGCACTCAGGTGGAGGTTGAGTTTGGTGCAGCCTAAAAAGCAGGTGAGAACAGCTGCTTGTCAGCACACAAACCATCACTGGTTGCAGGGCAATAGTTTTCCATGTTGATGAAATCCACAGCGTGAAGACGACTGAGGTAAACATGGCTTACCTTCTCCGCACACGCTCCCGCCCCGCACGCACCTCAGCGGCTTGACTCTGTTCCTTAGGCTCTTGTTCCTGTGAGATCTGTCACTCTCCAGAAGACACTACTCTCGCTGCTCTCAGCAGGCCCTCTCCGGCTGTGCCTCCCACCATAGTCAACACCCTGCTTGGAAACCGTGGAGCTCTTCCCTGTGTCTATTCTTCCCTTTCTGCCTGATGATTCAAGCAACCTACCAGTAGCAGGGTGACCTGGGCCTGTCAATCACCTTTTTTTTAAGAAAATCAACAGATACCACCCACTTTGAATGACTTCTCATTTTCTGTCATGTTCTTACTAGCGCAAGGAAAGGAACAGACTTCCTGAGCTGTAAATAGTAAGCATCTCCTGGGCCACAAATGACTGACTGATACATGTTGGAAAAGGAGGCGTCAATACCTTCAGACACGCATTTTCCCTTGTGCAGAAACTTTGCTTCGGGGCGTTGACACTCGTAGCTCTTTAGGTGACAGTAAGTATGGAAGTACCTTCCGTTAGTAGAACAAACTGCAGAGCCATTCTTTGGGCACTGGTAGGGAAGCTTGCAAAGGCATCTTCCCTCCACGCATCGTTCCCATGGGTGACAAAAAACTTTCTCGCAGGACTTGTGCGTGTATTGGTTGCTTAAGCATTCTCCTATGAGGTGCGTGTCTTGCTCAGCCGGCCGGGCAGGCTCAACCTGCTGAAACTGGGTTTCTTCAGCATTAGGTGCTGCATTCTGCAAGGCATGAAATAATTTTAAAAAAGGGGAGTAAGACTGGGAACTGCACCAAGTTCTGCAGGTCCCCTTACTGACCTCAACAAAACGTTCATTCATAAGCCTTTCCCTATCTTAACGAGCACAACGGTGGTAAATATCCCTTACAGTGTTTATTCCGTTGTCTTTGGCCACCTCATCTTTCTCAGTTTTTAGAATAGAATAGAATAGAATAGAATAGAATAGAATAGAATAGAATAGAATCATTAAGGTTGGAAGTGACCTCAAGGATCATCTAGTCCAACCATCCCCCCACCACCTATTACCCACTAAACCACGTCCCTAAGTACCACATCTAACCTTTCCTTAAACACCCTCAAGGATGGTGACTCCACCACCTCCCTGGGCAACCCGTTCCAATGC
>VWZZ01001728.1:29825-44323 GCA_013399095.1 Psophia crepitans
CGTGCGGCCGCGTGTGAGGGCTGCGGCGGCCGGGCGCTACATGGGCAGAGAAGGCTGCCAGGAGACGTCCGTCTGTGCGGCGCGTCAAGTGCAAAGTACCTTCTCCATCTCAAACGCCTGACTTTCGTCCGTAATTTAGGAGGTAGCAGAGCATGTCTTTTCGTGGGAGAGGAGGTGGCTTCAATCGTGGAAGAGGTGGCGGTGACAGAGGTGGCTTCAATCGTGGTGGACGAGGTGGCTTTGGACGGGGAGGTGGACGAGGAGGCTTCAACAGAGGCGGATATGACCAGGGGCCCCCTGAAAGGGTAGTTTGTAAGTTACACGTAGAGATTATATTTATTTAACATAGGCCAGCCGTCCTGGCTCCTTAGCGTGTTTTTTCTTCATTTCAGTATTGGGGGAGTTCATGCATCCGTGCGAAGATGACATTGTTTGTAAATGTAAAACAGAAGAAAACAAGGTGCCTTATTTCAACGCCCCAGTGTACTTGGATAACAAGGAACAGATTGGCAAAGTGGATGAAATCTTCGGACAGCTGAGAGATTTTGTATCCTTCAAAAAACGTGTGACGTGCAATTTTTTTTTTTAAAGAGCTGATTGATTATTAACTGGAATTTCTTGAGGATTTTGAAATAGTTCAAGGCTTGGCTACCAGTTAGATGCGAACAGTCACAAGTCTAGCTGCAACTGTTGGTGTCAGTAGATGCCTTGTTCATGTTGAGTGCCTTACCTTAAAGCTTTTTCAATATGACAGATTACCTAAGTCAGGCAGAGGCTTTCACGTAGTACCGGTACTGGCAGATGTCTTTGGGATTCCTGGTGGTTTGAGATGTTATGTTTTCTAGCTACGTGACCAAATTTTCTGCCATAGGTTACTCACCTATAACAGAGTTGCTAAAGGGAGCAGGGTATCTTGTCCCTTAGGGGACCTTGCTCATGTTCCAGCCCATTAGTTATAAAGGTGAGTTTGTGCTAGGGTCTCCTATTGCCCGATGTCTAGCTGATTACTTAAACTACAATAAAAGCAGGGTTGTGCTAGGACATCCTCCTGCAAAGCAAGCGAGTTGAGACAGAGGCATTGGGTCCATTCTGTTGTCACTGTCGGATGGACAGAATCCTTGACAAAAGCAGGACAACCGGGGCAGTAGCCCTGTCACGTGGCAGTAAGAGTTAGCCTGGGTTGGCTGGTTGAGCATCAATAACAAGCTGTGTGCGTTTTCCTCTCCCACATTAAATGTGAAATAAAGTGCACAGATTTAAATCACTATCATGCTTTGAATGTATTAACTTGTAGATTTACTTTTTGTATCAGAATTATTTGAATTTCAGAAACTTATTTTCTTCCTACGATAACACATTAAGAAAATGTTACTGGATTTTGCCACTTCTTGCTTCCCCATTTAAACTTGAGTTTTAATTAAGCAGAGTTGGCCAGCAGCTCTTTTGGATCTTAGGAACCGCATACCAAAGTTCTGGCGTGCTGACGAGGCAAAGGGTTTGTACCAAGCTGCCTGTGGGGTTACAGAGAGTGTCTGCCACCTCACTGCAGGATGAGGCTGGGCATGCGGTCGGCCCAGCGGTCCCTGCTGGCTCTTGTCCTTCCACAGCCAGGCAGGTACCGCCCAGCAGCAGCAGCACTAGCAGAGCCCCTGCAGCATCTGAATTGTTCCAGACACGCCTTGATGTCACCCTGGGGCTAAAGGGGCAGTCACTTGCTATAGAAATTGGTTTATTTACAATTCTGGTTTTATGCACTCTTGCCACTGGTGTGTTCTTCCTTATGCCATAATACGTGGAAAGGAAAAATCACTTTACCACAAAATACCGTATTTGTAAATGAAAAAACCCTGAGAAAAATTGAAAATAGTTTCTCTGATCTTTTAATCGTAATTTTTCATTTGTGGTGATGATGTTTAGGTTCATGGATAAAATACTAATGTAGAAAATGTCTGAATGTGCCTTTCATATAATAATAAAACCTGCTGTTTCTAACGTTTTATTCCTGCTATGTTCCTTAAAGAAACTAACAGTATTTTTCAGTGAAGCTGTCTGAGAACATGAAAGCCTCTTCATTTAAAAAAATGCAAAAGGTTAGCCAATCTCAATAACAGAATTCCACTGTATGTCATCAGTTAGGTAAACCTACTCTATGTTGTCAGGTAATAAAAGCTTTAATAAGTTTTTACCAACTTCAAAAGCTAGTTGTCCTTTGTAAACATAAGTATTCATTTCTTCTTCCTTTCCGCTTTTGTGTCTGCCACATTCTTCTTTCTCCCTGCCCCGGAAAAAAAGGTGTAATGAATGAAACTCATGGAAATATCGTCAATATTTTAATAACTTTATAACACTGTGACTTACTTTTTGCACACTTGCTTTATTTGGCTATTTGCAGAGGACAATTTGACATGAAGGGCTAGGGCCAAATTGTGGATATTTGTGAAGGGAGATATTAATGTGCTCTGTAGCCGTGGTGCTTTCAAAGCCTAACGGAACTCTCTTCCTACAGTTTTACATCGATCCAGCAAAGCTGCTACCCCTTCAGAGATTTTTGCCAAGGCCTCCTGGAGAAAAAGGTGCTCCCAGGGGAGGTGGTAGAGGAGGACGTGGTGGTGGACGTGGAGGAGGAAGAGGTGGTGGTAGAGGTAAGATCCCAAGAATGGAAGCTGTGTAATGTTGGGGGGTTTTTTTTGGTGTGGGCCGTGGGTTTTTTGGGGGCTTTGCTTTGGCTTGTTTTTTGGGGGGTGGATTTTCTTTTTGTGAAGCTGCGGTTGAGTAGTTAAATATCAACAGCTGTATTGCAAAGAAAAACATTACGTGTATTTCTGTTCAATGACTCGATGGAGGAGACAGTGATATCTTCCCAATGGCAAGACCTGTAGCTAGCTAAATAATAGCTCCAAAGCATAGGGAGGAGAGAACGTGGATTTATGACCAAGACAGAAAGCGTGACTGCTAAGAAACCTCATGGTAAAAGGTGGTAGATAATACACACTCAAAACTGTCAGGGAAAGCTGTATTATTAGTATGTTCTAAAAATCTAGTTTGGACAAAATACTTGAAATGCAGTGTTTGAGAGAGGGATGAATGACCTGGTAGATCTCATCCTTCTTTGCTTTTTGAACATCATCTGCAATGATGTACTCCTCAATTGATGCTGAAGTTTAATTTCTTCTTACATGCCTTACTTGCCTCTTCTCCCTACCCTGCCCCTTTGCAGTGAGGCACAAGTGTTTCAGTTTTTTGGTTTGATTATTTTAATGTTCTGTTGAGTTGTAAATAATTAATAATTATTACTTAATAGTTGTGATTAGGTTTTTGCTCCATGAAAGAAGATTATTGTGGAGTTTTGTTAATGTCTTTAGTATTTTGGACATTGTATGTCAGATATTGAACAATACCTAAAATGCTGCAGATGGTCCCTGGAAGAGACAAGGTGCTCGTGATTGACCTAGTAACTGCCCAGCAATTGACAGGTTGTGGGTTTTTTGTTGTTGTTCTTTTCCTTTCGGAAGCTGTCAATGAAGTTAGTTGTTATGCATAACAAAGAATGTATATGCTCCTCAAAGTGTAATTTTTTTCCTATGTTTAGGAGGATTTGGAGGAGGAAGAGGTGGCGGAAGAGGAGGAGGATTCAGAGGAGGAAGAGGTGGAGGAGGAGGAGGATTCAGAGGAGGAAGAGGTGGTGGAGGAGGCTTTCGGGGTGAGTGTCCTGGTTTTACATTTCATTTATAAGAATGACTCCTGATTTCAAAATCTTTTAAATATTATATAGAATGTTGTATTTTTTAATCTCTTACAGATACTTATAGCTTTATGCAAAAACTTTCTGTGCATCACAGTAGCTAGCTTAAACCGAAGCATTTTTTGTTGCTAGTGTAAGACCGTGCTAGTTTTTGCTTTCATCTGTGGGAACACATAATGATGATAAGTTATTTTATTCTATCAATTCATTTAGTGTTATGTATATAACTTATTTGCTTTAAATGCATCTAAGATGTGAATTGTTCAGTGTATTTTTCTTCCCTCTTAAAATAGGAAGAGGATATTAATAAACGGAGCCACGAGTATCTCCCTGCTGTCTTACCGTATCATCTGCAGAAGTGAAGAACAAGGAAAAGGACCCTGAAAAAGTTCTTTTTATACAGAACTTGAAACTGTAAAATGGCAATTATTTTTATACTTAACAACTGTTGGTCAACATGGGAGGAGAGCGTAGCCCCGGGCGAAGAACTGAAGACTGCTCAGAATATACTTGAACTTTTTTAACTAAGCTGGAAGTCAATGTTGTTCTTAAACCGTTTCTGACAAGTGACATAGTCAATGTTTGACTTCATGTTGGAGTTTGGAGTGAACAATCAATTGAAATGTCTTTTCAAAAAACCCTATGGGTTCACTGCAAGCACATTCGTCAGTATGAACCTGTTACCCATGTGTGACCGATCCCTAGTTCTTGTCTTCTTTTTATATTGAGTCTTCTGGGTCGCTTTAAAGCGGACATGCTGTTTAAACAACCTTTGTGAATCTTTTTTTACAAACTACAAAATATTGTCTTGATAGAATTTTTTTACACATTACTATGTATAAAAGGAAAGAAAGATAGCAAAAGGTGTTTTGTCAATTTTTCTGTATAAATTCAATGAAAGCCAAAGGCATTAAGACATTTCCTGCTTAGAAGCTGTTACCTAATGAGTAAGACAAGGTTAATTAGAATTGCTGAGGGTTTTTAACTGCCCCTGCTTCGCCCTTAGCCTGTTTTGCTTCAGGTTTTGATGTCCTGGCACTGCAGCTCTCTGGTGCTCTGAGCTTGCCTAGGGCTAAGATTAGGTAGCCCATCATAGGGCTCCTATGCACACAGCGCTTTCAGTTTACGTATTGCTTAAAAAGGCATAAAAAATCTGCAGGAGTCTTTTTAATTGGATGCTTTCTGAGGATCGTTGAAAAGCTAGTAACTGTCTCTCCTGAAGGATGGAGGAGAACAGGGTACCTCTCTTAAACTTTGGAAACAAAATAAGAATATAAAAGTAGAACCTCCCTGGATTTCATCTGGAGACAGGAGTCCATTCACAGACTCTCATGCCAAGCACTTTTCAGAAGGCATCTGTAGAATAATCTACATGAAAGTATTTTGAACATCTTGTTCAATGTGGCTAGTGGTACATTTCAGAATTGATTGTACTGTTACTGTTTTTAGTTAGTGACTGTAGTAACAGGCAAATGAGTTATATTAGCCTTCTGCTTAACAAAAAGAAATAGGTGATTTGTCAGCACCAGGATTGGATAATTGTAAGTCGTTTCAACAAACCTGACTGTTAGTTTGAGTAATCTCTGGAACAAAACTTGAAACAAGGTAGCAAAACAAATGTTCAAGAATTCAATTACGTCTGAACATATGTTGCATAGGATAATAGATAAAAAAGTTCTTCAGCTTAAAAAAACCCAAACCACAAAACATTGGAATTTCTGCTAGATCTGTTTCTGTGAGAAGAAACCAAGTCTACTGTTCAGCCATGGCACAATCGGGAATTGCGGAGTACTGGTTATCTTTGTGGTATTGCTACAGACTTAACTTCAACGATGTTGGTTAAATCCAGACCGCTGAAAACATTTAGACTCTAGTTGCTGTGTATTGCTAGGCCTGAGTGACTTAGGGCTCTGACTTGAGGCATTGTAGAATTGTCCTGTATCTAGACAAAATGCAAGTCGTTGGATCTCTGGTGGGACACGCTGTGGTTGAACAATACCAACCAGCAGTGAAGCTGGAATTGTCATTTCTTTGGTCAAATTTGTACATGCATCCTCTGCTGTGCTATACTTCTTCATTGATGCTGCAGTAGCTAGTTGTATGTAGCTGACTTAGATCTTTCCTTATTCTTCTGGCTTCGGAAGAGTGAAAAAAGAGTTCTCACTCTTACACCCAAATTAGTGTTTTGCTTTGCTATTCTCACTGCATGCTTTAGGGGCATTCTTTTTCCTGGGATGCGCTGCCATCACATTTAAATTGTCTTATGTGACAGCTGATGTTTCAATTGCATGAAGTACCGCCTTGCAGCCTAGGACACGAAGCGTATGCTTTGAATCTCACAGCAGATGGAGCAGTGAGTCAGCCTAAAGCTGTTGCAGGGCCAAAGCAAAGGTTTTTACATCTGTGTGCAGAGGGATTAAAAAATGATATCCGCTGCAGCTCTGGAGGGAAGATCTGCCTCTTGATAGGGAACTGGATTGCAGTCCCAGCTGAGAAGTGCACGAGGAGCATGATGGCATGCCTTGTGCTTACAAACAATGTTGGATGGGCTAACACAAATATCCAGAGAAAATTTGTAATCTTAGATCTTTGTGGAGGTTGTAGGATGTTCGGATGCTGATGGAGGAACACCCTTAGTGACTGGGTGTGAGATGAGCTGCCATGTGAGGAAGCAGTGCCTGTCTGCCGTGTGGTGATGCCTTTTTTCCTTCCCTGGAATGGGACAGGATGGTGTTTGCTTGTGGCAAGGCCCATCCAGTCTCTCTTCTGCCTTGTCTTCTCTGCACCGCGGTATAAGCCTGCCCTCCTAATGCAAGTAGTTGCTAACTGTAATGGGTGAAAATTCAGTGTCTTAAAAAACATTAAGTTGACGTTTGTCTGCAGTGTACTGCTGCAATGAGCTAAAATACAGGTTCTGTAATTTTATGTGATGCCTTTCTCACTGTCTTGAGTTTTTTATTCAGATCCTGTCTGTGATTCTGTCCCTGTGCTCCTGATCCTAGTAAGTGAAGTGTTTGAGTTTTATCTCTGTGCTTAGAGATAACCTGGGCTTTTTCTGCAGAGCAGGAAAGTTCTGCAGAGCAGGGTGCTCACCAGCACCCTGCCAGAAATAGGCATGTTGGCAGAAATGGGCAATTTCAAGTAGCTGTCGTGTCTGGGGGAAAAAAAGTCGCAGTGCAGTTTGAAGGCGGGGAGTGGGGGAAACTGTGGGTGACAGTGTAGGCTCTCGATGGCAGTTTGGTTTTCCCTGGATTTCTGCTCACTGGCAGCTTTTGGGGCAAATGGCTGGGCCACCTAAAGAACTTCTCACCTGCTACCCGCTCCAGCAGTGCAAAGGGGCGGCTGTCCTGCAATACTCCTCTGAAGCTCAAGACGACAGGGTCCAGTGCGCCCCACAGAGCTTGGCTTCCCACCCAGGACACAGCAGCCATCGTGTCACCTGCCTGTCTCCTTGTCCACCGATCAGTGTCTGCAAGTGCTTGCTGCTGGCTGAGGCAAAGCGTTTGGTGACCAAGTCCTGTTTTCAAAATACAGTTGCAAGTGAACGTGTTAGCCACTGCAGTACTTTATCCAGACACAGGGTCTGACTTTCAGCTGATTTTGAAAATGACAGCTGGTAAATCACTAGGATCAGATGGCTTAAAGGTAGTTAGAAGAACTTGAGCCTTTTGTCCTTGCCACATTAAAATTCTGGGGTTTTATTTTTTCTGTCTGGGATCTAAGTCCTTGTAAACAGAGGGTAATACATGGAGGTGTATTGTAAAGCTTGAATTGTTACCCATTGAGAAGGGCTTTAGTGTCCCTGCATTCCTTCTGGGAGGGATGTTTTTTCTCCTTGTGTTTTCTGTAGTTGCTGGGAAAGGATGGTTCGGTATAGTTCATAGGTTTGCTATGTTACTTTGAGAGAGCAATCTGATGAAGTGCAGAAAATAATTGGGATATTTTAATGTATGTCTGCAGCACTGGCCGTTGTGGAACGGAAAGGATTCTCTAGCACTGACATGAAGTGCTGGAGCGTTTGCCTGAAGCAGTGCTGGGTGGTCACATACATACTGGTGCAAAGTTATTTGCAGTTGCACAAAGCATTGTCTTGGCAAGAAACAGTGCTGTCTTCAAAAAAGCAGCTACCGCATGAAGTACGGCAAATAAAAAGCTTTGTGGAGTCACTTACATTTTTTCAGGGTGTTTTCTGCAGTCAGCTGAAAATCTCTTTAGAGTCAAACTTTTCTAATCAATAGTTGAAATCCAGTAAAAGTCTCTGCGATGGAGAAAAAGAAATAATTTATTAATTTGATTTCCGTTGGGTTTAAAGCATTCACATTTGTTAGTGAAAGTAAGATTTAAGGGAAATTCTACCTACCAGAGCCCTCTTGTGGTAACGTGGTTAATAAACGTGGGAGAGTTTGATTCTAGTTTTTTGGTTTTGTTTTGTTTTTTAGTACGACTACCACTGAAAATAGGAAAGAGGGTTTGGTTTTGTTTGGTGGTTGGTTTTTTTGGTTTTTTGTTGTTTTTTTTTTTAATACAAACGGTAAGTTTGTCTGCTCTTATCACTGGTGGATTGACATATACTTTCCACATAACTGAAAGCAACGTGGCTAAACGCCATAATGAGCCTTGGATTGCCCCATCCCTACAGGCATACCTACAGATTGAAGAATGGTCTTAAACAGAAATTGTGTTTTGTTGCTGCTGGTCTGGGACAAGTGGGAAGGAAAACCATCACTTGAGGTTATAGAGTTGCCCCTCTGA
The DNA here is from genome assembly GCA_013399095.1 of Psophia crepitans. Classification (NCBI taxonomy): domain Eukaryota; kingdom Metazoa; phylum Chordata; class Aves; order Gruiformes; family Psophiidae; genus Psophia; species Psophia crepitans. Next base: position 38,320 of record VWZZ01001728.1, read on the forward strand.
CACTATTAATACTGTCTGCTGTTGGAGGATTAAAAACAGCCTGAAGTTTTGGATTTGTTTTTTCTTTTTCCTTATACCAGCATTAAAAAGCAAGGTGGCAAGCCGTATTTTATCTGACTCAGGAACTGTGGTTCCAACTTTCTGGATTATTTGTATACTTTAATATTAAATTCCTTTCTTTATCTTTTTGGCTTGTTTTATGAACTGCAGTGTTGTAGAAAAAATAACTTTAGGTTAATGATAAGTAATGTCTGCCTTCAATTTTGACTTTTTTTTTTCTCAATTCCTGTTGCTGTAAAATTAGCCAAATTTAAGAGGAGATGGAGACAATGGGATGGTACATAGGATGAACTGTGTATATTAGAAACTCAAGTTTTAACAAACAAGTATGTTTGAAATCTGTATGGTCCCATCAGTTGCTACTCCAAGTCTGGAATCCTATCTGAATACAAATAGCAACGCTTTGCTTTTCTGAGACAATCAGCATTGCAAGCTCTGACTTCTGTGGAAGCTGCAGGATCTGAGATGCTTTTGAAAATCTTGCCAAAGTTTCAGGGGAGGAAAGCAAAGATATCGAATTATCACTGTGCTTTTATCTTTCGAGGCAGGGCTGCGGGGCACTAGGGAAGTGGCTTCATTGCCAAACAGATCATCTTTCGTTTCGGACCCCTCCCACCCTTTTCCTGCCTAATCCTCTTCTGACGGGGAAAAAAAATGGAATAAAACAAATGCTCTGAGAACTGTAAGAGTGAGTCTAGGTCTGTGGCATTAAAGAAAATGTTTTCCGGTAGAACTGTGACACATGATCATCTGTAGTAATGATGACTAAATGTGACTGCACAAGTTTTATATCAAGATTAGAGAGCTCTACAGGTATGCTCCCTTTCTATGGGATGGCTTCACCCCTCAATGCTACCTGTGTCCCTACACCTTTACAGTGTCCCTAACCAGGCAGCCCACTTGAGCTGCCTGTGAACACAGAGAACTGAAGAACCACTGGTTGCTCATCCTTGTCACTTTCATACCCAGTCTGAGTGCAAAACTGGAGGCAAAACCTATATGAAGGGGAACTGGTGGGAAACACCTTTGATTGCTTACACTGATACTGCATATGAGCTCTTTGGGCAGGGGTTTATTGCAGCTAATATTTATGCAGGATTTTGGAAAAGCTCCTTACTTTAGTGTGCCGCTACTTCATCGTTGCGGAGAAGAAAACTTGAGCTTCTACTGCTCAGAGCTTTGGAAAATGCCTAATAATTTTCTGCCCAGTAAAATGCTCAGGAAGATTTGCCTTACATGTATGTGTTTGGGAGAGGGGGGGTGCTCAGGCTTGTAAGGGCTATTCCACAGCCATTTTCTTCAGACCAGGCTGTTTTAAAAATGTAGCAGTTGGGTTTTCTGAAAGTTAAGCTTTGCTTTAGAAAAATAGTGGATTGTGTTCTTGCATCTGTGTCAGCTTGAGATTTCAGATCAAACTAAGAATCTTGAAAAGGCAGGTCTTCAAGGGTTTGAGGAATGGACTTCAGTGTAAGTGTATTCTGCCTTTTAAAGAAATTTACATTCGTGTCTTTGTGTGATGTTGTGCTGTGGTTTTGTGTGCTCCCTGTGATGGTGGGAATTAATTCCAAGCCAAGCTGATGACCAACTGACCCGAGCCAACTTTTGTTAAGGTTTCTGAAGCATTGCACAAGAGGTTTGAAGGGAGAAGTTTGGGGGCATGTGACCGTTAATCTCTTTAGCAGCAGGAATGAAGTTTAAGCATACCGTTGGAAATGTACTCAGCTCTGTGCTGCTCTTTGTTTTAATTAACAGTCTCCTGCATAGATGGAGAGCGTAAACTGCTTTGCAATTTAGACCAATTAAATCGTGCTTGGAGGCTGTCAGTGGTGGGGGAACTCCCTGCTACCCCCCCTTTTTTAATTTTTCAGCGAGTCTGTTGAATAATGAAAGATTTTGCCTGACAGGGGTTTGTAGTGTTTCGTCGTCTTGATGAATTATTGCAGAGGATAGACGCCAGTCTCTTTTGTCCAAAATGCATTGGAACGATTCATCCAACTCCTCAGAAAGTGACAATGAAGCTCATTCAGCCTTTACACAGACTGAGCACAACATAGTTGCAGCTTATTTAATAACAGCAGGTATGGGCATTGGCAAATCATTGCATGACTTTTTAAAATAGAACTGTAGCTCTGAATGCTCATTTTGTGTAGTACCACCGCTGGCATTTCATTTTGTATTACACAGATGTCTCATTTGTTTTCTCCATAGTTTACTGACAAGTTAGCAGCCATCAGGCTGGCCGAAGTGGGCAGAAACATCTAAGTTTTCTGCTCTATATTTGAAGGCAGCACTGTGTCTTGAAAAATATATTTTGTTGATATGTAATTATAGAGGAGAGTGAGAATTAATTTCTGCCAGCTTGCAAAAGAGATAAAAATAGGGCATAGCTGTCACATCTTGCATTTTTCTGTGATGTGCTCGAAGCTATCTTGAGATTTCTCTTGGGCCACATGTTCGTAGTAATATATGTGTAGTCTGAGCATGTGAGCGGGTGTCTGTTAGGGGGATGTAAGGGGAAGGGTTGGAATGTGACTTAGAGGGAGGGAGCTGGTCATTAATCAGAGAAGAGGAGACTCCGGTTGCAGTTGTATTTTTCACCGATGACACATGTTAGAAAAAGCATGCTGGAAGGTTTGACATCGTGTTTGTTGCCTGTGACTGCAGTGGCCTTTGGCTAAACTGGAATGATTAGGGAATTCTTTCTTCTTTTTTTTTTTTTTCCTTGAAAACTTTCTCATTGTTATAATGTTATAACAACAGCTGCTTCAGTGATGTTTTCTGAAGCAGAGTGCTACAGCACTGACCGAATACTGAAACCTACTGTTTTAAAAATAGGCCTTCTATACCTTTATTATGGAAAATTATATCAGTTTATAAAGAAATGCTTTACTCATAGACTGTACCATACATTTCCTATGTTATCATTGGCTTTTAAACTACTTTAAAATATTAATGTACTTTAGGTTTATATGAAATAATATTGCTAATGATCACATTTTGTTTAGCATATCTGAAGTGGTAAGTATCAAATTACTGTTCTGGTAAAGAGGGTATTTTTGAATGCAAAGGCAGTAATTTATTTGAAGTTTTTAGAGAAGTTAGTAGAAGAGTTACACAGATCAGACGACTTGTTAAGAAGCTGCAGAGGTGGATGATGGTCAAGTATTGGAAGACTAGATGCATTCTGCAGTACTACCACGTTATTTGCAAGTAGCTGGATCTGTTGGGTGCTGCAAATATGTATGATACTTGTTATATTTTAATTAAAATTTATTTCATTTTATATAACAAGGTGGTCTTTTCAGATAGTCTGACCACCTGGTGTTAGGGATCAAAGCTATCATCGGCGATCAGTGGGATTAGCCAGAATCAACCCAGCTCTTCTTTCTTAATCTTGCACAGAAATTAAATGTTTTTAGGGTTTGGGTGGGTTTGTTTTGTTTTGTTTGTTTTTAAAACACTTTGTGGTTAGTTTGTTTGTTTTTTTCCTATTATAATTGGGGGAGTTTAGTAAATCTTATACCTGTAGGTTGGACTTTGCTTCTTAATGATGAATGTTTTTGACAGTCAGGTCTGTAACATCTTTGAAAGTATGACTGACTGCTTTGCAAATGCCTTACCACAACAAATCTCACATCTGGAAAATTTAAACTGTATTAATAAACAGATGTCTAAGAACGAACTACAAGGACAGTGTTCATCATTATGCTGCTTTTTAAAAGGTTTGAATGCTTTCTGCAAATAATCGCTTTGTTTTCTGAGAAGGAAGTAATTGATAAGTATTGCAGTCTGCAGTGGTCAGTGTATTCGTTTTAGTGCTGACAACTGGAATACTCAGGCTGCAGGAAGCAATACTGCCTCAGTTTATAATGGTGAAATGCTCTGGTATCATGTTAAAATGCTAACTGGAAAAGTAAAATCCATGTTATCCGTTGTTTTGATGCTACTATGTGTATTGCTTAACTCTGTTAAGACTTGAGTTGGCATTTGATCTGCCTTTAGTTTTTGTTGCTTCCCTGAGAAGAAGGAAAATAAATTCTGCTGTTGATCAGGTCACGAGGGTTTTTATCTTCATCGTCACGAAATGACAAGGTTTAATTGAAGAAATATGGGAATGGCTGTCTAATGCTAAGACGTTTCACAGGCCAAGTGGCAGCATCCATGTGCTTTTTTCTGAATCATATGAGTTTGTCCCAGCTGCCCATTTCAGGTTGCTGAAAGTCTTGGGCTTCGTCTGCTCTCCCTATGAAACGGAGAAACTTTGTTCTTCTACTTGACCTGATTCTCAGAAACAGGGAAGAGAGCATTTCTTAAATCAACATGGTTTTTTCTCACTTTGTTCAAGATGGAATCCATCTTTTTTTCTTACATTTTGTTCCCCAGAACATTTTTTTTTCTCTATTATTAACTTGTTTTAGCAGTGCTGAAATTTGTGATGAATATAGGTTTAGCAATTTCCACTTTCTTTTCCCTGGTTTCATATGGTGTATCGTGTCCTGTGTCTGTTCCACACCCTCCCCACCCCCAGCTTTCATTTTAAGATCAGGCTCTGAAACACTAAATTTAGGTGGATCTGGAAGGATCCTTCCTTCACCCCGAGGGTATGAGTTTACAGCCTTGTTGTATTTCTGATTTCATTCTTGGTAGCTGTAATATCTGTTTAAGCATGCCTCATAAGAAGGCTGTACTGGTTTATAGCCATGTAATTCTAATTTGCTTCCTCTCTCTCGAGACGACATATTACCTGTCAATGGGAGAGTGGCAGAACTGGCGCCGAGAGCGCTTTGACCCTGGTCTTGGTTTTGGATTGGATCCCCAGCTCCCTCCTTTTGTTCATTTTAGGGGCTCATGGCATCACAGTGTCGTGCTTGAAATGTGTGAATGGATGAATATGATAGCTGGTGGCTATGCACCTCCGACATCACCTTTAAATAGTTTTTATTTACTAAGCAGGAGACCTAGACCTGAGAACAGACATGCTTGGTGGTTTTAAAAAGAGAATAGAAAGAGAGAGAGCCAAGGTTTAATTATCATTTTGCCTCATTTGATTTTAAAATTACGGAATCTGTTAAGGGAGTTTCTGTAACGTAGGAGGCTGGTATTTGTTAGTAAAATGTTGCAGTGAAACTTCTTCTGTGAGGTACAAGTATAATAAAAAAGGTACAAATTTACATTATTGAAATGGAGAAAGTAGCTTTAAGAGCTGAAGAATTAGTGTTCTCCCTAGTGTCCGTTATCCAAAGTATCAGCTTTGTTACATTTTTATGCATGTTGTTATGATTGCAGTGGCTTTCCTTCTGCCCTTTTTCATATCTGTCACAGTATTAATGTAGCCCTTGCTGAGCATAGTGGTTCAGATGGTACTTGTCACATGTATTTGACCCTAGAAATGTCTGCCTCAGTTTGCTGCACCAGCGTGTGTGCTGATCCTCACACATCTATGGATTGTGTTCCTGTGGACTGCCAACGATGAAGGAATTGGGAGAATTTCCATATTGATACCAGTTGAAGTCTTCACAGTTCAACTGTAGAGTTGACGTGCTTGAAACTGACTCTTGCGCTCAGGTTTTCCAGTCCTGCTGATTTGGGGTTATTGTTTGAAACGCAATGTGTTTGAGATTTTTAGCTGTGCTGTGGCATTGACAGTGACAGGTGGAAATACGACATATAATACTTAAGAACCTTGGTCTTTCCACAGAGGCATGTTGGTGTTGGAGCCCATCCTCTTTAATATCTTTGTTGATGATTTGGATGAGGGAATTGAGTGCACCCTCAGTAAGTTTGCAGACGACACCAAGTTGGGGGGAAGTGTCGATCTGCCGGAGGGTAGGATGGCTCTGCAGAGGGACCTGGACAGGTTGGAATGCTGGGCAGAGGCCAACGGGATGAGGTTCAATGTGGCAAAGTGCCGGGTCCTGCACTTTGGCCACAACAACCCCAGGCA
>VWZZ01001728.1:44489-191685 GCA_013399095.1 Psophia crepitans
TCTGGAGAAGAGGAGGCTGAGGGGAGACCTTATTGCTCTCTACAACTACCTGAAAGGGAGTTGTGGTGAGCTGGGGGTCGGCCTCTTCTCACAGATAACTAGTGACAGGACAAGGGGAACGGCTGCAAGTTGCGCAAGAGGAGATTTAGGTTGGAGAAAGTCTCCGCTGAGAAAGTAAGATTTCAGGTGGTGGCGGGGACCTTCTGCTAGGTAAGGTGAATCATAATCCCCGCTTTTTTTTGCCAGCCACCAACCTGCACTCTTTTTTCCCATGGAAGACAGGACTGTACTTGGCAGTTGGAGTGTTTGAATTGTAAGCCTAGATGCTTTTGAGTTGCTGCTATGCTTGTTGTCATTGCATTGGAAGTCCCAGGTTTGGCAAAACACTCCACGTTTGGCCCTTACTGAATCCAAGTGCAAGTTACCTAATGGGAAGAGCTTCTCTCCTTTTCTGTCTCAGCAAAATTGTGCTTGATGGAAAATAAAACTTGTTTACTATTTAGATATTACAATAGGCTGCATTTTCTTCTGCATGTGTATTACTGGCTGGTGTGCATCTTTTGTAAAGTTTCCCTTTTTCTGTTTCTACAGGAGTGATAAGCATTTTCAGTAACATTGTTGTGTTAGGCATCTTCGTTAAGTACAAAGAGCTTCGGACAGCAACCAACGCAATTATTATCAACTTGGCTTTTACCGACATTGGTGTTAGTGGCATTGGTTACCCCATGTCTGCTGCCTCAGACCTGCATGGAAGCTGGAAATTTGGATATACTGGATGCCAGGTATTGCAATTCAGTCAGAAAGGTTTAAACACTTAAAAGCAAACTGAGAAATAAGCGGTAGCCCCACCTGATATTTGTTCTCTTAAGAGCTACAACGGAGACACAAAATTTGACTCTAGACCTGAAGCTGTTGTTCTGTAGTGCCAGCAATTTCTGGGCATAGATTTGGTGTGAATTTCATTTCAAATTTGTATTTATAGTCTGAAAACATTACAATGTGACCTTATATTCATCAACTACAGATTTTGAAATAGCTTTAAGAAAGTTTAGGAAATGAAATCCCCAAATGAAAAAGTTTATAGTAGCACATGCACGTTTGATGACTTGCTAGCTAAGAGACTTTGGATGTGGCTACTGTTTTGATGATGAGCGTGACAGATCTTAATAGGTTCTGCTTGGCAAATACATGTTCTTTTGGATGGGACTACTAGGCTATCCAAAATGAAGGCCTGCAAGGCTATTGGTCACCATTAAAGATTTAGCCTAGTTTTAATAGCTGTTTGTTTTTAAAAATACACTGACTGAAAAAAATCATACTTTTGTAGCAGAGAGATGGTGCCCTTTGCTCACTAGGTACCATGATCTAAACCTGCTTTTTTAAAAGACTGACTTCAGTGCCCAGGAAAATTCATAGTAACGTGAAGGTGTATGCTGAAAATATGACTCAAGGAAAATATTAGCAACACTATGCATTTTGGACCTTTACAAAATGGATGTTTATAACAATATGACATCACTTGCCTGAGAACACAATTATTTCAAGCTCAAAATTCAGTCACTGTTTGACACGAAGCCTCACTTTTAACATCGTCTGACCTAGACTGACTTGTAGTGGGTTGAAGTTGATGTGAAATCTCACTACTAATGCTTTGGCAGTTAAGGTCACTTGAAGTGCACTCCTGTCAACCTAAACCAAATGAGTCACGTGAACTGAGATGGCTGAATGTGATGTGCTTCCGTTATAACCTCTGATGGCACAGAGGTTATAACCCTGGTCTGGCACAGGGCTCTTTTTTGGGGGTGACAGTGGTACCACAGCTCTCCCAACCATCCTTCCTGGTCAGGCTGCCCATGGGATGACTGGGCTGATGCATTGGAACATGCTGGGATTGCAGCATATGCCCGTGCAGTAGATCTGACACATGAAAATGGGAGCCTATGGGGAAAATCGGTGTACCATATCTGTGAATTAAGTGTAGCTATGCAACAAAGGAGAGAGTGACAATTCAGAACCTCACATTTGCTAAAGCCATAACTTTTTTGATGAGTCAAATGCTCTTCAGGTTTCTTTAACATATGTTGAAAACATTAATTGAACCCCCTACCAAGCTCATAATCTCGGAATTGCAAAGTTTACTTATTGAAGTATGGTGTTTGTTTGCTTTTTAGACTATTGTCGTTAGGACTTCAGGTGTGCACACAAGCAGGTTGCTTTTGGAGTTTAATTTTAAATAAGCCAGCTCCAAACTGCCTGTATTGAATGAGTTTATTCAGTACCTTGCTTAAGAAAGAGAACGCTGGCTGGATGTCATGTATTGCGCTACCTTCAATTCAGTCCACAAATTTGTACTTGTACCTTTGAAAGATTTCTCAGAAAGATATTTTTTTTGTTTATTTGTTTTAATTTCAGATCTATGCTGCCTTAAATATCTTTTTTGGGATGGCGAGTATTGGTTTGCTCACTGTTGTTGCAGTTGACCGTTACCTGACAATCTGCAGGCCTGATATAGGTACTGTGTTTGTGGTCAAAAGTGGTTCACTGTTGGGCTTCTATGAAATAAGAGTCTAATTGTATTGCTTTCTCATTGATAACTCCAGAACTACAGTGTTGGGCACGATCCTACAGTACTCAGTTAAATAATTTATCTGGTTGGCATTGATGGTACTGCTTGTGGAAGTAAAATTTTCACAGGCTGTTATTCTGTTTATAAGTTGCATTTTCATTGCTGTTTCCAGTCTTTAGACACATCCCTTTACAGAAGCACATGAAAAGCCTCTAGCTGTGGGAAGTTTTGACCATTGTCAAGCTGGTGTGTGCCTCTAGTCTTGCCCAGGATGTTTTTCTCTCGTGTCTGTTACAGCTGTATTGTAGCAGCTAATTCCCCCTCCCTGCAGCCATGCAAAGATGTACTTGAATGCTCTGTTGCATAGTAAGGTTTTGGCATGGGGTTAGGACCAGGTATTGCCTGAATGCTGTGAGTTGGAATGGGTGATGGTGTTTAAGGCTGGACAGCTTGAGATGTCGTTCATCAGCATGAAAAAGGTATGCCACGGGGTTTGGGAGGGTAGGCCTTTGAAAGGGTTGTTAGTCACCTGGTATGTGCTTGCTGGAAGCCACTTATCGTTCAGATGTAACCCTGGAAAGAAGCAACAGATGACCATGGTTTGTGATTGTATGTGCTTGGCCACAGGAAGAAGAATGACTGCCCGTAGCTATGCCGCTCTAATCCTTGCTGCTTGGATAAATGCACTCTTCTGGGCTTCCATGCCTACTGTGGGCTGGGCTAGCTACGCTCCGGATCCAACTGGAGCAACTTGCACAGTAAATTGGAGGAAAAATGATGTGTAAGATTCCCTTTCACCCTTTCTTTTAAATTTGCTGTCTCATTGAAGACTAAGATTGTTTAATTCACTACCATATGAGCATAACTTCTTTCTGAAGTATTAAGCATAATTTATAAAAATCATTCTAAAACAATGGAAATAATATAGAGCAAGTCTAGAAAAAACAGGAATTGAGCCATGCTTGAAAACTGCAAGACTTGTAGTTGCTAATAAAAATAAAAGGCTAAAGGAAGTTTTCCTAATTCTTTAAAAGCTTGTTTTAAAAATTCATAATCAAATCGAAGTATCAAATTTTTTAGTAACTTGCCTTGGATGGCTATTTGTAAGTTACTGTGTTTTGTTTTTCTGTCTTATCAGGTCCTTTGTTTCCTACACAATGAGTGTAATTGCTGTTAATTTTGTTGTACCCTTAACAGTCATGTTTTACTGTTATTACAATGTTTCCCGGACAATGAAACAGTATGCCAGCAGTAACTGCCTGGAGAGCGTCAACATAGATTGGTCTGACCAAGTAGATGTGACGAAGGTATGGTAAATGAGGGCATGTTTTGTCGTAAGCATGTTCTTGGGGCAAAGGAACTCCTTAAGCATTTCTGTTTCCTACCTTCCCCTTTTTCCTTTCATACTAAATGCTAACTGAAATTTAGCCTTAATGAAAACTCTTGGCTTGACTTACAACGCAAGATTCTTTACTCTTGGCGTAACAGACTTCCCAGATGAATAGCTACTTTGAAGTCTGGGAACAATGTGAATTTTCCTTGCCTCTGCCCTCTGTCATTGCATAGAAATTTACCTCAGAGGTACAAAAAAAATCCTGGGAGGACTTTTAATCTTTGTATCTGCAGAGTCCTTAGGCTTTCTGCTAGGTGTATCTGGTCTGAAATGGACTGGTCAGCTCTGACTTCAACTCGTGGCCTAGAAATGAAAGTGCATTTCTGAGCTTCCGAGCTCTGTGGTTCTGACCCCTGTTCTTTTCAGTCTGTTGAGCTTATCTCTTTCTTATGTAAACAGCAGCAAGCGTGAGTTATGACATAAAATGATATATCCTGCCTGGAAGGTTGACATTCTTTTAACGTATGAAAGTCCTTGAGGAACCTTGAAGTTCACTAGCTCCTTTGATTTTGTGCAAAGATGATTTATGGTTGGGCATGATAAAAAGAAAGTGGGAGAGAATTGGATAGAAGAGTGTGTACCTATGCTTTTGAATTACTTATCAACGCAGATGGAACATTCCTTAGAAAACTTTCTCGTTGCTAAATTTAGAAAAATGGTACCTTTATTTAAAAATAATAATTTGAACATTTTGCTTCTCTGAAGAACTTTCAGAATGCTTGACACTGAGGAATCAGTTAAAAATTTAGACTCAGGTTTGTGAAGAAAATGCATTTTTCCTGGTTTTGCAGTTGAAGACACTGAGGTTTTGTGGTTGTTTTTTTTTTTTGTTTTTTTTTTTTTTTTTTTTTTTTTAAAAAGGAAGAAAAAAAGATTGAAGCTTTGGCATTAAGCAGTGTGCTTCTTTAGAAATGGGCTGCTTGCTTTTTCACAAATTAGCATCTTCTAAGCTTTCTATGCACCAAACAAATTTTTAGACAAAAGGGTTCATTCTTTATGTTGCTATCAGTAGGTGTTGCATTTGTATTTAAATAGGAACCTTCTGTGGAGAGAGTCACTGTGCGCTTGTTGGTTGTGCTCTGGGACAGCTCATACAAAGTAGCCGCCTACTTCTTATTTCTCATTTTCTTCATTGCGGAAAGAGTGAATAAGGGTATAGGTAAACAACGCTAAGGAACCCTGTACATACAGAGCGCCCTGCAGTTCTGTTTTGTTTTCTAGTGATTTGTTTTGTCCTCTTGATAAATTTGAGATTTCTTTTCCAGTTTCCATTTACTGATTCATGTTCCTGACAAAAGCTGGAAAAGTCTGTCCTGGTTTATTCCTCTCCTACTCTCCCAGCACCCCCAGTCTGTTGCTGTTCAGTCCTAGCTGTGGCATGGTGTATTCTCAGTGTGAGCCCCAACGTGCCCAGATTGGTCTCTCCGGTGGACAGTCAGAGAAGACAGATGACTGCTCAGATCTCTCCTCAGTATGATGCTTGAACATGGCTATCATGCTTCATTAAACCAAGCAGACACTTCTGGGTTCCTTAAGTATACAGACTGAACCATTGTGTCCTGGAACATTTACTTTCTTTTAACTGTACTATAGTTAAACCTTATGAAACATTTTTATTAGGTTGGTTGTTTGTCTTAGTTTTTTCTCTCTGTTTATATTTATTGTTTGTAATAGCATCCCAGACTGACCTGGTTTTGGTGGATTCCTTGTACTTGGGCTCTCCAGAATAGCAAAAAGAGGTTACATTGAAATGTCTTTTTGTTGATGTGTGTCTCAAGTCTATATTGAAAGAGAATCTGTCATTCTGGTGGACCATTTTATCTTCAGGAAGCTGTTTATCATATTTTTCTCTATCAAGTTCAGAAAGTAGACTTCAGGTTCTTTACACCCAAACAGAAAACATAGGAAGTAGCTAGGAAGTGGTTAAACTAGGGTAATTTATTTAAAAGTCGATGTCTCCTATGGCTCAGACGATGTTGATTACCCGATCATTTTTAAATGTAACATTTTCTTTTCTTAGGGATGGATAGCCATCCTCTGGTGGATATCAGACTGCAGCTCTTCAGCTGTGTATGATAATAAAAACAATAATGCAGCTGAGGTAACTTGCAGTTTGAAGGAAGGGAATTGTTGGTACCTTGCAATGCATTTCCAGCTCTGAAGTGATGGTCATAATCCATATGTGAAGCCCTCTCTCGCCATTTGAACTTTTGATGGACAGATTTAACATAATCAGTAGTGCTGACTGTGAAGGAAGTTTGTATGTAATGAAATAACAGCATGCTAAAATAAATGGGAGTGTGACGTGCTATTAAATCCCCAAAGTGAGATTTCATTATGACCTGTTAATTTGTCAGGGGTGCTTGTTTACATGCTGTTATTTGGTTCTGGATAGCTCTATTTTCACACGTGGGCTTTTGAGGTTAGGTTGTGAGGTCTTAATCTTCAGGTAACACTGGCTGTGTTCCTCTTGTTTTACAGATGTCGGTTGTGATGATTGTAATGTTCTTGGTGGCATGGTCTCCATATTCTGTTGTGTGTTTATGGTCTTCCTTTGGAGACCCAAAGAAAATTTCTCCTGCAATGGCTATCATAGCTCCTCTATTTGCAAAATCTTCTACATTCTATAATCCCTGCATTTATGTAATTGCAAACAAAAAGTAAGTGCTCCTAATTTAGTACCAGTCTACTTCATGTTTTTAGCATATCATCTAACTATAAAATGATCATCTGTAGCATATGACAAATGGGTTAGTGAAGGCGTCAAAGCGTAAGCCACTGTTGATTTACCAAAGATGTTCTTTCAGACAGGAAAGTCTAAAAGAAATTGTTTTGATCATCATCAGAACATATTGAATTGATAAATATTTTGAAGAAGACATTAGCAAAACTTTTGTAAGACAGTTTTGAAAGTCCCTTTGTGGTTTCTCAAAGGCACTCATGGAATTTGGATTGCATCAGCACTAGACTGGTTTTAATGGCTGACCAAAATGTGTGTTGGCTTAGTGACATGTAACTTCTGTGGATTTCCTTGCTTGATTTGGGATGCATCATACTCTGACTGATTAGAATGGATTGACACTTTTCATTAAAGTCAACCAGCAAAGTCTAGTCTTCTGTTTTGAGCACGCATATCAAATGCTCTGACCAAGCCACTGCCTCTGACTGGGAACTGGTTTTGCAAAGAGGCATGCTTGCTTTCTCTGCTACCAACCTAGAAGCAGAACCTGTGATCTCTGTCTAAGTGACAGAGTCAATGAAAAACCGCTTCATTTTTTCCGTTCTATAAGTTCATCTTTGTGATGGCTATACCCTGTCCTGGCACAAGCAAAACCTGCTGTGCCCTCTGTTGTAGAGGAGATGCAACTGAGTTATTCTTGTACATAGAAGTGAAAAAGACTCAGGTCCTTTTGAATTCCAAATACACCATTTTTTATTGAGTAAGTCTTACTAAAATTGAAAACTGTTGTAATACTTAAGGCCAGCTTACTCAGTTTTTCTTTGTATTTGGCTGTCCAGCTAACAATCTTCCTGCTTTTCCCTTCTTGTCCTTTACAGGTTTCGGCGAGCAATTCTGGCAATGGTGCGATGTCAGACAAGACAAGAGATAACTATAAACAATGCCTTGCCCATGAGTGTATCTCAAAGTGCACTAACGTCATAGAACTCATGTCATTTGCCTGCATAAGTTATATGGAAAGGAATGAAATCTGCGTTACAGTTAATTAATTTTTTTGAGGATTAATTTTGTGGAATAACAGTTTGCCACAGCCAGCTGTTTTCTGTAGATCTCAATAATCTTTTTAGATGGGTTAAAAAGAGAGGGGGAAGAAAAAAAAAAACAGACAAAACCCAGTAAGACTTTAGCTTTTGAGAGTGAGGTTTATTGACCCAATATGTCTGTTCCAAACAAAAAAGGCTAGTGAAGTGTTCACTGTGACCCTTACAGGGTTGGACAAGGTGACACAGGGGTGAGGAGAGCTTAGGTTCAGTGACATAGAGTTTGCACCTGTAATTTCCATAATTAATTACTTTCCCTCAACTTGCCTTGAAAGTTTTCCAGACTTGAAATACTCCGGATTCTCCCTGTGTGAGTGCGTTTCTGTACCAGGTGTCCATGTTGATATGCCTTGTAAAGTTCTGTTTCTGTACCAAGATACCAAATATCTAGCCAAACTCTATAGAACCTGTTATTAGTCTTTAAGAATTTGAAGGAGTTTCAGGATATTCAGTGTACTTTTGAAGGTTTTGTCTCACACAACCAAATGAATTCATAGGAAAGACAGCTTTTGTTTTGGTAGCAGTATGTTTCTAGTGCTCGTGACTGCACAGCAAATCCTGAAATGAGACAAAAAGAACCCTAATGCTTGATGCTTGGGAGATGCACAAAACTGAGTGAATATTTATGGTCATTTCTCTTAATTTCTAAGTCAATCTCATGGTTATATAGGACTGTTGTGTAATTTTCAAAAAATACCTTTGACGATGTGAGCAATGGATTTATGCAGGATGGAAGAGATGACTGTGTAGATATATTTATGAATGGTACTATATGCACTCTTGATTCTCAGATTTTGAGAATAAATACATTCTATTATTATGTATGCATGCATCTGAAGTGTAGCTTTGCAGTGTGTAATTTATTTTAAATATACGTGGCTTTTTTGGTAAAAACCTGTTTCTACAGGATTTTTTAAAAAGCTCTGGAATCTAGGCTTCCTATTAATTTATAATTTTTAGAATTAAAGAAAATGCCATGCAGTATCCTCGTGCTGGACAGTAGCTAATGCTTTGCCTCTTAGAAGGAGCAAAGAGATGTTTTATTACACACTAACCCTACAAGCTCTACATATTAAAATAGTCTTGAGACATGCTGTGGATATATTTGAAGCAGAGTGTGTTCTGGCAGAATAAAGAATCAGCTGGTTTAACTGATCCCTTTCAGGATACATTTGAAGGTTAAGCAACTACAGATCTCGGCTAATCTGATGTAATCTGCTGTTACTAAATGGATGTCTACATTCACATTCGTAGCACACTGCACACGAGTACCTAGGAATAAAGTTTTCACATTTTTCATACCAGTTCTGCTGGGAGGAAACCATGTATCTGTTTATTTACTTCTGCCTCCTAACGAGCTTTTTTGAAGAGGCGCATGGTTTTTGTCCTTCACAATGCACTTGTGTTTACCATGGCAGAAGTGATGGCACTGGAACAAGGTATATATTTTATTATTTGTTTTTCAAGGTAATTTATAAGAAAAGGGGTTGAAGAAATTGGAAATAACATTCTCATGCATTGGAAATTAGTTCTAGCATAGCTGATATAAAAGCATATTTTACACTGGTGTTACATGACTAGCAGCACTCCTGAATAGGAGCAGATGGTGATTATGGCTTTGTATTTAGTAAATAGCGACTCTAAATCTTTGGGTTTTGCAGAAAGTAATTTCTTTCTCTGCATGATTTTCCTACTATTGTAATGTCCTTTCTATTTCTACAAACTAGCTGTCTACTGTGAGGTGATTCTGGTTTAAATAAATACAGTAGCTTCTTTATTTGATCTGTGGGAAAATCATATAATTTTTGGTAATAAAGATGTTGATTTGGAATTTGATGATCTGGGTACTGTCATGTCAATTTTGGGTTATACTGTTTGTCATTGCAATTTACTGTCACTACATAACTAGTATAAAGCTGCATGAGGAGACAGTAAAATAGAGGAAGAATGTAGAGAAAAGGGGGAGAAAATCAAAGATAGGTTTATTGAGGGAAGGGGAATCTTCAAGCGAATATGTGCAGCCAGTGTACCTGAAAGAAATGGAAACATACAGATTTTTGGAAATGCTCAAATCCCATTCCACTGAAATCAACAGGAGCAGAAAGTTCTTAGCACCTCTGAAAAGCAGGTAATTTCTATGTATACACCAGAAATAGGGCTAGAAAGCTCTTCTTTAGAGAAATATGCTGATATTTTCAATTTCCAGTCTATTCTAAAAAGTAAATATAGACAGAAAAATACTTTTGAATCTTCATCATGCAGAAAAATTAGAAATTAGTAATCCAATGTTCTGAATTTTAGTAAAACAGATGGCTTGCAGTTCCCACTTGAGGTACGTGCAGGTATTATTTCTTGTACAATGGCATCTGATTTTCAGTTGTCAATTGAATGATGGACAGAAGATGGTCTTTACATGCTTTAGCATAAAGCAAATCTAGATTTCACGTGAAAGTGTCATTTGCTACTTCGTATGCTTTTTCTCCCTAGAAAATCCATGTTTGTCTTCAGTTTTTAAATGCAGAGGACTGTTCTTGATCTGACATTCTTTATTCTGCTAGTAGTGTTGCAGAAAGTAATAGCATTTGCATTTAAATCTGAAATACAAATTTCTGATAAAGAAGTGCCGATCTCTCTTTTTTTGTTTCTTTTCCTTTTTCCTTTTTTTTTTTCCTCCCTTTTGATGCTAGGTCTGTGCTCTGTAATGATCCTGACATGTATGAGATCCCTGTGAATGTTCCTGTGGATACTGTAAAACTTCGTATAGAGAAAACTGTCATCCGAAGGATTCCAACTGAAGCCTTTTACTACCTAGTAGATCTCAAATACCTGTGGGTAACTTACAACTGTGTGGCCAACATTGATATCAGCAGTTTCTATAACTTGAAACAACTGCATGAGCTACGTCTGGATGGTAATCTGCTCTCAACTTTCCCTTGGGAATCGCTGGCTGAAATGCCCAAACTACGGACCCTTGATT
Organism: Psophia crepitans; assembly: GCA_013399095.1. NCBI lineage: Eukaryota > Metazoa > Chordata > Aves > Gruiformes > Psophiidae > Psophia > Psophia crepitans. Next base: position 55,206 of record VWZZ01001728.1, read on the forward strand.
TACACAACAATAAAGTGACCAGCATTCCCACCGATGCTGGCCGGTACCTGAGAAACCTCACCTACCTGGACATATCCAGCAACAAGCTAACCACCTTGCCGTCAGACCTGATGGACATTTGGCCCCCCTTCTCAGAAGCTGTCCTGTCCAAGAACACGGACATTCTGGCGACCCAGAGAGTCATTTTGGGTACGTTAGAAAGCATGTCTCACTCTTTATTAAAATGGACCTAAATGTTAAGTTGCAAGTGAGAGCAGTTGGGGGACCAGCCTGGGGTTCAGGAGAGTGGGTTTTATCCAGGTCAGTCTTCTGGTTTGCTCTGTGATTGTTTGTTTGTCTGTTTTCTGTTGGTGACAGAAAACCATAAAACGAAGATAGTGACCTCCATATACATTGATATGTCAAGGTTATAAAACTGAAGTAAAATCCTGTAGATTTTCAGTACCCATGTAAATGCAGGACTTCCAAAAAATGTGTTTCTGATGACATTTCCCTCATCACTGTATGTAGTTGCAACTGTAAGCATGTCCATTTGCAATGTTTTTTTTCCGGTGGCTCACAGAGCCAAAGTAGCTAGAGTTGATGCTTGTATGAAGCCTGTCCAGAGACACGGTGCTGCAGATAGTGTTTGTCACTGAAAAGAGGGCAACTCGGCTCTCCCCAGGATTCCTGCTGACCTGGCATTGCTCTGAAACTGAATGATTATCCTGAAGTTTTTCCCAATTTACATGTTGAATGAGAGAGAGGGCATAGGAATCTGATCCCTACAACTTCACAGTACTTTTTACAGTATTTAAGAGAAGTATTTAAGAATAGTTTGGCCAGACTCTTGATTTTTTTCATAATTTTGTTCCATCTCTCCAATATGCCGCCACATCAGTTCTGTTTATGACTTTGTGCTTTATCTCACACCTTCTCTCCACTTGCTAGTCTCGCAGGTAACACCCCTTTCTCTCCGGCAGTTTCAGAGCGTGGCTGGAACAGCTCTATCAGCAGTGTTCCGTCGCTGTTGACGTAAAAGCGCACGTTTTGATCTTTTTGTAATGTACCAGGTGGAATGGAAGAAAACCACCTGGCTTTCCATAAACTAACTGTCATAGTTCTATACTCATTGGTATGGATCTGCCCTGCATTGTACTGCCCAGTATTTCCAATTTCTTGATCTAAACCCCCGCTACTCGGTGTTCATTTGTTCAGCTGCTCGGTTCCACAGCAGAAGCTGCGATTCCAAACTCTCGTTCGGTGAGATTGTTTATAAGTAACTTAACAGAAGCAGGTAGGCTGGATGAGTTCCTCACATGCACAGTAACTGTGGGTTTGCAGCATTAATAGGATCCTGGTTTATTCAGGATTAAAAAAAAAAAAAAGAAAGCAGTTAAAGTAAGTCCAGCTGAGTACCCCTTTCCCTGTCCCCACGCTGAGGGCTACAGGAGGCAGTGGAGGAGGAGCTGACCATGCTAGCTCTAATCCTCCTGATGATCTCATATGGGAGTCCCAGAGGTTATTTGGTTGCCTTGTCTTACATAGCCCTGACCACTTAAAGAAAACAAATCAGAAGGAACAAACGAAAACACAACCCCAAACCCCCCCAAACCACACCCTCTTCTCTCCTCCCTTTCCCTCTGGCGACCATCTGCAGGCTTTGCTGGTACAGGCACTTTGCCAGCCTCCTCTAGTCCTGGCAAACCCTCTGGTGCCAGCACTGAGTTCTCTAGAGACTTGAGATGTGACCTTTGGATCATTTTCATTTATGAACTACAACTGGGTTTGAACACGGATCTACAGAGGGAAAGGCACACTGGGTTCAAACAGAGCCTCGCTTCTCTTTTTTTCCACGTTACATGCCGAGGCAGGCTCTGTGCAGCCGTTACAGATTTGGCTCTGAGAATGCAAAATGCCAGGTAGTGCTTTCATCGTGCTGTGTTGAGCACATCTACCCTAGGTAAGCTGTGAATAATTAGTTGAATGTTCTTTCACTGACATCATAGCCGTCTGATGAGTATATCCCAATGCAGACAGACAGGACCTGCTATATCAGAAACTCTATAGTGAATAAGAAAACACCCCCTTCCTCTGGAAATTAGAAAGTGCAGTCCTCTTTACGTCATGAGTTATTTTGACATGAAGCTTACTTAGGCTCCACGAAACATTAGTGCTATTATCTGTGTTACTAGAGCTTGCGAAGCTGTGGTTATGCCACTCACGCTCGCTGCCAGAGGTGCATCCTTACGTTGCTGTTGATGGACTGTTACAAAGCAGTTGTTCTTCAGCAATGAATGAGAGAAGGTTGAGAGAAACTATCAGGCTAGAAGACCTAGGAGCTGAGATGTCTCTATAGTGGTCCAACCACAGGAGGTGTTGGCTTAGAATGACAGGAGCAAGGCGTGCTCCGTGGCATTGCTTTCTTTCTGATGTCCCTCCTGTCTCTGCCGGGCTTGCTGGAGCCTGAGGGAGGAGAAACTTATCCCATAGATACTCTCCTCCTCCTCCTTGGTGGAGATAATAATCACAGAGGTATGTCATCAGGAAGGATTTTGAAAAGGCCTCTAGCCTGCTGGAATGCAGATCCAGATGAACTGCACCGTTCTCATTAAGTCATTGCTGTTCTTAAAGCCTGCGGCCAGACCATTCCAGAGCCTTCTCTGGTAACCTCTTCCAGTGCTTATCCATCTGGATAGTGAGAAAGTTTCTCTTAATATGTAACCTCAATCTCCCATACTGCAAACTAAGCTGATTACCTCTTGTCCTACATGAGACAGGCATACAGGAAAACTAATTACCACTCTTATAGTAACCTTCCATACATTTTCCTTTCCTACTTGCTGCCTTAACCAATTGCACCGTTTCTTTCACCAGTTTCTTGTAGACTGTGGGTTTTCTTTTTTTTTCTTTTTTTTTTTTTTTCTTTCTTTTTTCCCCATTTTTTCCCCACAGTTACTGGTTCCCTTTGGACTGGTTTGGGGGAGGGGGGAAAAAAGGTTTCTCTTGAAATGTGATGCCCACAACTGCACTCAGTGCTTGCTGTGATGCTCAAGAGTGTCCCGTGTGCCCCAGCTGTTCTCTGTGGGAGCATTCAGTCTGACCTATGTGCCTACATGGAATGGTAAGTGTAGCCAGAGCTCTGCTAGAAGCTGGAACCCAGAACAAATAAATACTGTTTTATCCAGTCAGGAAAGCAGCCATCAGATTGTACATAGTGTAAGCAAATACGGCTTGAGCTGGCTTCTCTCCTAGTTCTGGCAAAACAAGATTGTCACTTGTATTTAAGTAACAAGATCTACAACAGCAGAGCCCCAAACTCAAATGTTTGTTCATACGTGTTTTTTAACACCAGGAGGCAATTTTATCTTCAGTGTCTTGACTGAGCATCAAGAAGGTTGTATGTAAGAGAAAGGTTCAGGTTCCCCATGTTTACTTCAAGGACTTTTGGAGGAGCCACGGGCTGCTTTTGCCAGAGGACTGGCAGGTTCGCATCTCGCTATTCCAGTCCATAATCTCTGTACTTAGGGTTTTGTTTTGGTTTTTTTTTATTACCTCCCATTGTATGATGTTCCTCTGTGTGGACACTATGCTAAATGAAAGAGAGTCAGGGAATGATTCCTGGCCCTATGGCCAAGTGGCTTATTGTGATATGACACAGACATATGAGGAGAGGCTGAAGTCCCTCGGCTTGTTCAGCCTGGAGAAGAAGAGACTGAGGGGAGACCTCATGGCAACCTACAGCTTCCTCCCGAGGGTGAGCGAAGGGGCAGGCACTGATCTCCTCCCTCTGGTGACCAGTGATAGAACCTGAGGGAACAGCATGAAGCTGCAGCAGGAGAGGGTTAGGTTAGAGATCAGAAAAAGGTTCTTCACTGAGAGGGTGGTGGGGCACTGGAACAGGCTCCCCAGGGAAGATAGTCACTGCACCAAGCTTGGCTGAGTTCAAAAAGTGTCTGGACAACGCTCTCAATCGTCTGCTCTGGTTGGGCTGGTCCTGTGTGGAGCCAGGAGTTGGACTCAATGATCCTTATGGGTCTTTTGCAGCTTGGGATATTCTATGATTTTGTGGTTCTCATCCACACAGTTTAGGGCCAGGTCTTTAAAAATGACTGGCTATTCCATACTTTGTAAGATTTAGCCCATGGTTTTCTGCGTGCTCTATGGGATGCTGCAGTGACTCTAAAATGTAACTGTGTGGGTAAGGATGTTCTTTCTTGAGTTCAGACTGCCTGAAGTAACACAAGAATTGCATTGCAACCCATAGAATTGTGCTTTTGTAATATAAAATATCAAGGGTATGTTGTATGCCTGATGGGCTGATAGACATGCAGGATAGTTTGGAGGTGCACAGCCTGCTGCACCTATGTTGAGGGGAAAGAACAGGGTAGGGAGAGCTGTCCTTGGTGTAGTCTTATCCATAAGCCCTTCAGGGAGCAGTCCCTGAAGTGTGAACTGTCCCTGGAGCCACATCTGACTTTGTCTTGGAAAGCGTCCTTTGGAACAGTTCAAAACAAAGCTGAGGAGTGAGCTGACAGTTGAGCAGTGAAAATGATCAAGGGACCAGTGTGTGAGTTCATCTGGCCCTCTCTTGGTTACGTCTGGAGCTATAGCTTAATACTTTGATCCAAATCACAGCTAAGTTTCAGCATTGGCTGCTGTACAGAGATTGAAATTTCTGGCGTGAATGATGGCAGAAGCATTTTCCGTATGGAAAATTACATCTAGTGAGTCACTGAGAGGAACAGAGGAATCTAGGATTTGATAGAGTGGCAGTTAGATGAGATCTTGCCTCTGTTGCATGTAGAGGTGCCAAAATTTGAAATGCTGCAGGTCCATCAGGCCCCCAGCTGTTATGCTGGGCCATTGGGTAGATGCTGCTTTTCCTGAAACTACTCCCTAGCGATTACTCTGTGTAGGAAACACTGGGACATAGTGTGGGAAATGGGCTTCACTGTTTAGAACCACAGATCAAAAGTTTTGTAGCTTCAGCTGGAAGAGAGCCTTGGGTAGGTTGGCCTAAGCCGTGGTGACTATTTCCTTCGGCCCATATTTTGCATACTGCCGTTTTACAGCAGCTGAATAGCAATATATTATACAAGTTGTGGTCTGAGAGTAGTTACTGATTTACAAGGGAAATGTCGCTTGTAGCTATTTCAAATGCTAAAGTCCATATTGACACACCATGAGGAAACCCTGCTTACTGAGAAGACTGCAAAAACGTGCATGCACAGACACATATCCATATATTTGCCATTGTATATGCAAGCATACATAGAAACGTGTGAGAGTAAAATATGTTAATCTAGAATAAAGAAAGATTTATAGAGCAATTGATAATCCATATTTAATGTTAAAATACACTCCATCAGTATATTTCAATGCATAAATATTTATCAATGTTTGTTTTGCCTTGGTTAGGATTTCTTTCTCAGGTCAACAAACTGCCTAAATATTTCTACAAAAGAATCCAGGGTTTATAAACACTCAGTGTTCCATCAGATACACATGCCATTGGAGACTTATCATTGTTTCTATTTTCTTAGGAAATGATTTTCCTGAGGGGATTCCATCTCTTTCCTTTATTAAAGCTCCCCATTTTTTCCGCTGTCTTCATTATTTTCCTCTTTCTTTAAAACCTTTTCTTTATTCTTGTGTTTGTTCTCACATTTACCATCTTGTAAACACAAGCTGTTAAATTTCAGAATGCCCTTTGTAGTTTGGAAACTAGGTTTACGTTCCCATTTCTGTTCTCTTCAATAGCTAACTGAAGTATAATCAAGTTCAGTGTTTCATCCTTGCTTCCAACTCAATAGTACTTTCATCTTTTCATTCTGGGAATTCACATGGCTTGATGACTTACCATGGCTGCGCAAGTTTAAATAATGTGAATGCTGCCAGATATTGGCAAGGCACGGATAAATAGAAGGAATGAGCCATGGAGGCAAGGAAGGAACTCCTGTAGCTGTATATATTATATATATTTATATAAGTCTTGTTTCTTTAGCCAGTTCCACTGGGAAGCGTGATGGATGGGGGAGATAACTGAAATAACTCTTTCTTTGCACTAAAGCACAGAAGTACAGAGTCTTCTGGGACTAGAGCTTTCTTCTGAAGCTGAAACCAGGCCTTCTGAATGATTGCAGATAGTCAAACCTGTGGCCCAGACTGGGCTAAATAACCATTCAGTCTCAGGACTGTCCGTCGCTGCTTTATCATTCCTTCCATTTTGTCAATTTTTTGATACTTATTGTAACAACTTTGAGTCATCTTTGGGACACTGGGAGAATGTGAAAGCCATGTATTTATATATATTAGGAAAAATTTCTTCACTGAAAGGGTTGTCAAGCATTGGAACAGGCTGCCCAGAGAAGTGGCTGAGTCACGGTCCCTGGAGGTATTTAAAAGACGTGTAGATGTGGCGCTTAGGGACATGGTTTAGTGGTGGACGTGGTAGTAGTGCTAGGTTAACGGTTGGAGTTGATGGTCTTGAAGGTCTTTTCCAACCAAAATGATTCTATGCTGCTCTTTGAAAGGCCTTTGAGCACTGCTAGTAGCATTAGAAACAATAATAAACCCTGTTCTTTCTTGCAGAAAAGCTTGTAGAATGCATAAAGGTCACAGAAGAAATATTTTCATAGTGTTCAAAGTAAGGGATGTGAGCCCTACTGGTGCTGCAAATCTGTCCTGATTAATGCTGTGGACCTCGAGTTCCTTCCCTGACACCTGCTCGTAGGACAACTGCTCCGTGCTTTGTTCTTCTAGGTAGCACAGGGGCCATGCTGGGAGTTCAAGTGCATTTGTTACGGCAGTTGAGGCCTTGTTTCAAGGAGATTCTGTCTTCCATCTTATACCTTAGAGGAATTTAATTTTCAAATTTAATGTTCAAATGCTCTTTCTCAACACGCTGAGGAAAATAGACCCCTCATAAGCAAGTGAGAATTAAAAAAAATAAAAACTACAGGCATATTGTCTCTCTAACTACAAACTAGAGCTTGCCTAATTTAGAGGATGAGCACAAATAGTTACGTACACATGCTTGATTGAGCAGAATTTTTATGAACGCAAACAGTTGATGTGCCTAGACATAGAGAAAACATTTGGATGATATATCATTTTTACTTGTGAATATATGTGTGAAGTTCACAGGAAAAATGTTTATATTTTGGAGATTTATTCTTTTTTTAAAAAAGAAAAACAGTTGTTGATACAGTTTCCTTGATTTCTCCTTTTCCCTTCCAGTGGGCAATAAGTAGTGAATAAATGTAAAAACTCTTATGTCTGGAAGGGGTGAAATTGGATTGTGATGTCAAAGTCATGGAATCTCTTCAGGTCAAGTCGTGTTTTAAAGAGCGGGGATTAATGGGGGTTTACCACAGTTTTAACCAATCGCTGCCATGGTGCTTAAAATAACCTAACCTTGGTCATGCGATAGAAGGAAGCAGTAGTTAATTATTCATGTATTCTTTCATCTACCGGTTTCTTTCAGAACAAAAAGCAGAATTCTTCCATTAGCTGTTTTGATAATTCCTAAAAGTGCACACTGAACAACATTAGCAGGTGTTTCAGGGTTTTTTTCTTCAATTTTATTTTAATTAATATGCCTTGTCAGTTGCACTAATGAGGAAATTTAGTAGCAAGGGGCTCTTGCATACCATCCCTCGTTTCAAACTGTAAGTTCTGTTTATTGTTAATACTTGAAAAAAATGAAAAAGGTATGCCCAGAATCATAAGTCGAATGAAAAAAATCCTTGAACTTATGAGGGATGTGCTGTGTGGTGTTTTACCTGGTGAAGCTCTATGAAGGTCAACACAGCAACATAGCGAAGGAATCAATACCAGCTGAGGATTTAGACTTATATTCCTCAGAAATGGGTACTCTCTTTCACCATAATAAGTTCTCCAAGAGGGAGAAGCCTCTCATTCAAAGACTTTGGAATGAAGAAGCAAATGTTATAGCCCCGAACAGAAGATGAGGGATAGTGTTCTTGTATGCCATCATAAAAATATTGTAGTCATCAGCTTTTTTGAGGGTCCTCCCCATTTTCTACTCTTCTGCTATTCTTTTTGAATGTATTTTGGAGGCTGTCCTGAACTGAAGCCAGATTTCTAAGAATATTGATATAGTTCAGAGCCAGATAAGAATTTTGTTGGGCTAAATCTTTTTCTCCTTAGCCTTTATCCTTTTTTTCAAGGAGCAGAGATGTTGGTGTAAGCTCTAAACTCTTAAATCATCATGGTCTCTGCAAGCATTGAAAAAAGGGTCTGAGAAGATCAAACTGTAAGAGCCCAAAGAAGGACTAAGAGCAGAGGAGAGTGCTGCATGCAATATTGCTGCATGCAATAGCCCTGAGAAGCTGCCTTTCCAGAAGGCACAGGCAGGTGAAAATGCATCATCAATCTTAAGACATCCTTTCAAAGGTTTTTTTTCCCAGATAAACAGCAAAGGTAAGCAAAGATCATGCCAGTATATTACTGTGCTCTGGTAAACTCCTGTAAAGAAAAAGTTTAGCTTAATAAACATTCATACTGTTCTGCCTCACCTTTGCCAACCGCCCTCGACAATCAGCCAAAAAGAAAAAGACAAATTGAAAGAGAAAAGATGAACTCAGAATAGATCCACAGTTCTCCTTGATTGTACTTGATGGTAGTCACGCAGCACACTGGAATCGCAATATCCATATACTGTCTGACAGCATTATTATTTTTTTTCTTTCCCCTCTTCCCTCCCTGCTTCAGGTTTGCAGGACAACCCATGGTTTTGTGACTGTCGCATTTCAAAGCTAATTGAATTTTCCAAAATTGTGGACAACTCCGTTATACTTCTTGATCCACTGGTTTCGTGTAGTGGGCCTGAGAGCCTGGCAGGCATCTTGTTCCAGAGAGCTGAGTTAGAACAGTGTCTTAAACCATCTGTGATGACGTCAGCGACAAAGATCACTTCCCCACTGGGAAGCAACGTTCTGCTACGCTGCGATGCGACTGGGTACCCGACACCGCAGCTTACCTGGACTAGGTCAGACAATATACCAGTGAACTATACAGGTATAATTGCTCTTTTATAGGAAATGGGAGAGCCTGAAATTGTTGGGTTGCTTGTGCTTTGAGATCATGATGAGTAACAATGGACCAGGTATTGCACCAACCTGGAAATTGTATCTGTGCAACAGCTTTTATGAAATTCTTTGTGCAGGTCTTGGTCTGAACTGGCCCAGCAGACTGTTCTGATTCTGTAGTAAGAACAAGGTGTGTGGAGGAGGGAAACGGATTAAGCGGGGGAATGATAAAGGAAGGTGGAGGTTGGGATAGTTGAGCCCTAACTCAGAAGCTGAAAAGCAGAAAGGAGAATTTGTTACTGGAATCCCCATTTTGGTTCAAAACTTCTGTGTTAAAAAAAAAAAAGCTAGGGAGGCTGTAACTGAGCCACTTAAAACTCACCATTGTAAACACAGGTTTTTCCAAAATCATGTTTCTGTGCCATTTGCAAATGTCTGTTATTTATTTTCAACACCCACCTTGAATGCTAAGGAGGCTGTGGTTGTCTGATACCATTCTAGCTGCTATGATAGATATTTATGCAGTAACTTAAATATAAAAAATATTTCTTGCTAATGCTACGTAGTCTGCAGTTATCTTAAATCATAAGTCTGAAGAAGGTAATAGTCCAAAGTACTTAAATATCTTAAGACAAAGGTAATTTCCAAAAGCTTTTTAAATGGCTAGCGTATTCAGTGTCAATTGAAATCAGTGAGACTTGTATTTCCTAGTCACTGAGCTGCTTTAAGACATTTGATTTCTCTTCATGTGGCTTTGTTTTACTTAGAGAAGCTGCAAATTATATAATAATTCCTACAAAGATTCAATTCTATTTTGACTCAAGCTGAGCACTTTTCTGCAATAATATAGTGTGGCAGAGTGTTCCATAGTTGGTGTGTGGGGTTTGTTTTGTTTGTTTGGTTTGGGGTTTGTTTGTTTGTTTGTTTGGGATTGTTTAAAATTTTGTTTTAAAAGTTTAATACATGTGATTCCTTCTGGTAGAAATAAGGGGAAAAGTAGTCTGATAATGTTTACTTTCTCTTCAGGTCCCTTTTATAATGTTTTGCTCTTTGCATTTTCCTGTAGTAATTCAAGAAACACCTGGCGAGGGTGTCAGATGGTCCATCATAAGCTTGACAGGGATTTCATACAAGGACGCAGGGGAATACAGATGCAAAGCCAAGAACTTAGCAGGAATGTCAGAAGCTGCTGTTACTGTCACAGTGGTTGGTGTAGTGACTACAACTGTGCTGCCACAGAAGTATGGAAGGAAGGAAGAGGCAGAAAGACAGAACACCACTCAGCGGAAACCCAAGCCGGAACCTGAGAGGACAACCACACCTCTTCCCATCACACCAACCACCAGAGCGCTGGTTAGCACTGAGAGATCAACGAGCAGCAGGTTTACTGACAAGAAGCAATCCAGGCCCGTGTTCGACGCAAAGAAAAATTCAAAAGGAGTGACAGCTGGAAACAAAAAGCAGACGGGGGAAGTAAACAAGAAAGGTGAGGAGGCAAAGCAGACTGGGGAGATAAGCAACCAAGGCGAGGAGGCTTCACTGAATACAGCAAGTATGACTGAGGAAAATGTTACTGTAAAGAACCTAAGAGTGATCAGTGAAACTGATGAAAGAGTGACCTTAACTTGGAAAACTGTCAATGCTACAAGCAACTCTGCAGTGACTGTGTTATACTCAAAGTATGGTGAGAAAGATATGTTGCCTCTCAGCACCGATGCTAGTAAAAACAAAGTCACAATTGATGGTTTGCAACCTAGTACTCAATATATGGCATGTGTCTCACCTAAAGGAGTGCCACCTACAAAAGAGCAGTGCATTATTTTCTCCACTGATCAGTTAAATGATGAAAGCAGCTCTCAGTTTTCTATTCTGATATTGGCCAGCAGTGCAGCATGTGTGGTGGTTTTACCTGTGATATTTTTCTTACTCTACAAAGTTTTAAAACTTCATGTGAAACCGAAAACTGCAAAGGAAGCTGAACTTGCAAAAGAGACTTATGTGAAATTTGAAACACTATCTCTGAAGCCTCGAACAGTGAATGCAGCAGAGCAGCTCTGGGCACGAAGGTACACAGATGAGTCGGAAAGACTTCTCCTTTGTTCTAGGTCAAGCATGGATTCTCAAATGACCTTCAAAAGTGAAGGCTCTAGGTCTGAGTATCTGTGTTGAGAATGGGTGAGAGTGGAGGACATGGAATATACAATAGGTAAAATTAATCCAAAGTGATAATACTGCATCTGGAAGCAGGTTGGTGCCAGGTGGTGGTCAGAATATATTAACTGATGTAATGCAGTCTCCTGAATGGGTAGAGTGGTGGGTAGGAGGGAGAATAGAAGAAAAACGTTGCCTGTTGATTTTCCTCTTTTATGTTTGTGACTTTGGGTGTGAAGGAATTATATTCTTCAAAAGATGAATACAGCATGAAATGGTTGCCTGGTTAAAGATCTTCTGTTTTTTTGTTTTCATTAAAACATCATTCTGTTTTCTCTTCACTCGTCGTACTGTATGATGTGCTAGTTGTGGGGGTGAAACATTAATCACAACCTTCATAAAAATTATGTACTTAAACATAATAGGAAAACAGTTTAAACTGCTGCTATTGAGATCTAAACTCTATTTGAAAATGCAAGTTTTCTTCTGATATCAGCTTGTGCTTTGAGACATCATACAGCTCTGTACAGTATCTTGGACTGGAAGTGATCTCAGGCTGGTCAAGACCAAAGCTAGGTAGCCTCTGCTTACGTGCTCTGGAGAGGTACCATACACATCATATGGTCATTTTGCAGATGGTATGGCAAAGGAGCTTCTTTAGTATTCTGAAGCTCAGGTAAGATACCTTTATGAGTAACTCCATGAGAGGTACTAGGTATTAATAATGTTAATATACATCAAATGATCTTACTGCAAAATCTCAGCCTTAGAATTTACTTGGATGTGTATGTCTATATACCTCAATTTGAGAAATCTCTGTACAGAAAATTTTGTGGTACTGTGTAGTACAAAACACACTCTATGTGTCTATATGTTACATTGACACTGCACAATATTATTTACTGCACTGTAGTAGTTTAATACATTTTGAGAAACAGTAAGAGGAGATCTTGTCCTCAGATCACGTTGGATGTGTAATGAAGTTCATTGAGCTTAGTGAAAGTTAATTGTAAGTGTGCTTGCCAGTGTTTAAAAAATCAGGTATTAATAGTAATGATGAATGCAGAATTGCCTGTTAATGATAATAATGAATTATCTGTTTTGAGGCTGTTTTTTTATTGCCTGAAGTAAATAATGAGGCTTTTATTGGTTTAAGCTCAGATATTATGGTTAGGAGTATATAGGAATTGAGAACCAGTTTTTCCTAGATATTACAACTGCGTTGTTTTCTTGGACCTTTCTATGCCTAGGAGAACTGTTTGTTTTCCTAGGAAATGAGGAATCTTCTCTTTCCAGAGGGAGAAATATTACTCAAAGCCACAAACCAAAGCTTAGTTAATTAACTTTAAAATAGTGTCATTAGTGCGGGATTAAATTTTGCCTGCTGGAATGTTAGAGAGCTTATCTTGTAAGGCATAGCTTGGCAAGAGGAAAACACATTGTCAAAAAACCTCCAACATAAAATCATGGCAGAAAATGAACACACTGAAAAATCTCCATAGCGTCTACATCAGGATGCTGGATGGTCAGGGATAACAGAATGAGGATTTGAGACCATGGGAGCTGTAGTAAAGAAGCAGGTGAGATGTTCAAAAGTGCAAAATAAACTTATCTACATGTGCTTTTAGAATTAACCTTGGTGTTCCTTTCTGTGTTACTAGTATGTGTGGGTAGAAAGTAATCTTTCTTCTTTCTCCATGGATAATTTTGGTTGTAGTGGAAATGTTTTTTAGTTTTCTGAGTGTAATGTTTTTACTTTGGCAGTTTTCTTTGAAATTTGGAATTTTTTAGGGAAAGCAGATTCTTTTTCTGTCAAAACCAAGGGTCGTCTCACAAACAGTTCACAGTAAACTGAATTTTTAACAGAACCTGAAGTGTTACAATATTTACCTTCTATGTTCCATGCAGGTAGTGTAGCCAGTAGTTGTTGCTGAAGGTCTTTCCAGTTAAAAACACCGTGTTTATCATTAATGAGAGCAACTATTTTACCATTTATTTTTTAATTCCTGAAGAGTATTTGATTTCAGGTTTCAAAGCTTTGCAAGAAACTTGAATCTAATTCTGGAGTTCAAAAGTGCTGTCCCCTGACTTGTAGATGCTACTTCAGTATATCGGACTGAGGTGGTGCAAAGCTCGTTTGTGAGAGCTCACTTGCAAACATGAAACCTTTAGGACATGGCAATTCCACAAGGATTAGTCTAACGAAAAACAATAAATTAATCTCTACCACCACGTGTGCTATCAGTATATCAAAGACGGAATGTATTATAAAGGGCACGGTCTTTCAAGAAAACATGAGTTACATTATTTTTTCCGTTCCTGAGACAACAGAGTTGTTATATAACCCGGACATAATTCTGTACCTCATGTCAAAACAGCAAATTTGCTGGGCAGTTTTGATAGGAATTTGATACAGAGAGGTACCAAAGGTAACAGATGCAAATTTTTGTACTGTAAATTGTTAATGTTAATGATAGAATCATTGAGTGAAAAATCTATCTCGTAATCAATTTATATAGTATCTTTTCAAATGCAGTACTGAATCAATCATCACTGTGAACAGTGATGACTATTCTATACTTACCTAGTAGGAGAATTTGAAGAGGATTTATGCAGCATTTATGCATCGCCTTTCATATATTTTGCACTTTGTTAGCTCAATTTATCCCACTTTTCACCAAAAAGGTTAGATCTCTTTTTATACATTACCCACAGGAGGTGTGTCAGAATTGGATAGTTAATGAAGTAACAGAGTAATGTAAACTGAATTCCAAGTAGACCTTACTTCTACTTAAAGCTTCAGTGGGCCTCAGCACTTGTTATAGTTAACCACAATCCTCGCTTCAATGTGCACTTACTCAGTCAAACTTTAGGTGTTGATGCATCTATTTTAGTCCTTGCCATGGCTCACGGTGGACTTGGTATTCCTTGCACTATCGCCAGGTTCTCAGGCAAGGGATTGAGAGAGTGTACCATGAAAATCTCTGTAGTAGCAAAAACATTCAGACTTGGGCTATATCTAAGAGGCTAAACAAAGAGTGTTTTAAACTCATTACCTTTTTAAAAGGAGTAATTAAAATAGAAGTTGTTTTGATGTGAAAATAAAAGATTGTTTTTATACATGGCAGTGTGTTTGCCTGACCCTTTCATCTTTGTTTATAGCCTTAGACAATACGCGATGAGTGTAGGGGACAAGTGTGGGGACAAGAGGAAATCTAAGAAACGAGGAAAAATACAAAAAGAAGGCTGAGAAACAATGGAAGGGTAATATCCTAGACAATGCTGTGTGCCACAAGGCTTTTGCTGGCAGCTCTGCTACGGCAATGGTGCTGGGCTGTCTGCAGACAGGTAGCCAGCTGTAAAAGGATGGACACAGCCACTGCCAGCTTATAGCAATGAGTGGAGCTCTGTACGTGCCCAGTTTCGAGGAGGTGGGGGCAGCTGTAGAATTGGAGTGCAGAACAAAGGCTCTAGGGGAATTTGAAGAATGTACTTGAAGCTGGTGTTAAAGCCTGCCTGTGTCCTGGTGAAAGTTGTGAGAGCTTTTTGAAGAACATGGCTTATGAAGTGAAAAGGGGAGAGTGAGTAGTTTATGCATTTATTGCAAGGAGGAGGTGTATGCATCAGTAGCAATTCCGGCTAGGGTGTGAATCCTAGATATACTACAATGGTCTATTGTGATCTATGATTTTCTTTTAAAAACAACCAATTTATTACATTTGTGGCTGGGAGGTAGCCCAATTTGAATTTCCTTCATGAGCACAGATGAGATTTCAAAATTAACCTTTTTTGAGTTATCTAACTGGGCATTGACTGGAAGCATGCTGACCTGGATGCCTTCTCTCACAGAATTCATTGCATTGTTCTAGGTGTCATAGTCAGCCGCGGATGCTCCAGCCTAGCGTTGTCACTTTCCTTTGCTGAAAATGAGAAGTTTTGAATAGAATAAGTGCTTTCTCTTTGCTTTTTAAACCACTGAAAAAAATCTCCTCTGAGTTGAGGAAGCTCAAAATTCACATCAGACTACAGGCATGATCAATGTGTCATTCTTATAAACTATTTTTTATAAATCTCCCTTGCTAACCAGTGGCAAAATCAAGCTGAAATATCAGTCTGGAACAGCATATTGAAAGGAGAGAATTATTTTTACAATGCTGTGTACATCATTCATCAGTGTTCAGGATGGGAATCTTTTCAATCAATAAGGCAGAAAGCAACTATGAACAAGGATATTGTCTTTCCCAAGACCTAAGTAAAAAAGATGCACTTTTTTCCAAATTTCTAATTTTTATGAAATAACATCCTAGCCTTGTGTTTAGAAATGAATGTGAAAACGCTCCAACTATTGCAGCAAGTTCAGTAGCACTTGTCAGATACGTATTTTAAATATATTTGGTCTAACTTAAGGTCTGGTATTTTTTAAAGACACTTGATTGCCTTGGGAGTGTTATGAAAGGAGCTGTCTGTAGAAACAACTATAACTTTAACCTCTTGTAATAATGGAATAAGTTTACTGACAATGTGTGAGTTACTACATTTTGGAGAAGATACTCTGACAAGAAAATACTTTATTCTAAAGCACAATGAGTAATCAAATATTTGGCACACCTTTTTAAGGAGGAGTCAAAGGTATTTGGTAGCCATGTGGGGGTTTTGGTTTGGGTTTTTGTGGAACTAAGGTGACTGACTGAGAGAGGGCTTGGTGAAATACTTCATGTCCAGAGAAGGCTAAAATGGAATGTGTTTTCTTCTCTTAATACAGGAGAAAGGAGCTTTATGTATGTGTGTATTGAGGGCAGGAACAGAGAATTCCAGTGTTGCCTCAGACAGAGCTCAAGTAGTTTCTTCTGAGGCCTCTGGTACGGGCTGCTGGTACTTGAGAAATGTTGCTGGACTAGATGGAAAGTAAGAGCAATCCAAAGTGACAATTACTAGTAGGTTCAGTGCAACTATAATTTGAATTCAGTGAGTTGTTTGTTCAGTCAACTAAACTTTTCATTGATTTAGACATACTGTTGGAGGAAACCTTTAGAGTCTTGAAACAGCTGTTTCTCTAATCCTTCAAAAAGTAAATTAATAAACAAATCTCCAGATCATGTTCTTGCTTTACTCTTTCTCACTTATTCTTTCCAGTTTAATATTGTTTTGGAAAACAGGAACAAACCAATATGTATAGTCTGCTTTGTAATATTTTCCAGGCTCTGGAACAATTACACCTTTGTCAAAGAAAAAGGAAATTAAGTCCAATACCCATAAGTACCTTTTTTGTAAGAACCTGGTTTAATTAATGACGCTGAAGTCTAATGCCATGGGCTGATCGGATCGACTCCCGAGTCATGTGTCTTGAATTTTATGCTGCTAAGATTTAGCCAAATGTTTTAGCCTCCAAAAATAAGTTGTACCAATTGTATTTTCTGTTTCATAGCCCAGTGCCTTGTGTTTAAGATCATGGGGAAGTTAAACCACAGAGGGAGAAAGAGGACAGTATAAGAGTATGGTAAGCAGCCAGCTATACAGCATGACAAATTCCATTCAGATAATACTACTTTCTCTTTTAATGTTACTCTTTTCTCTGTCTTTTAAATTTTATCCTTGCTTTACTTGGATAGAGCTGTATTCTGTGTTAGGCTAATCCTGCAGTGTACTCCTAGACCAAGATAATAGATGAATGGCATTATCCGTGGGTGTTTTTCCAGAGCTCATGCCCTCAGGCCTTGGGCAACCTGTTCCAGTTTCTCACCAATTGATTTATAAAAGAAAAATACTTGATATTTCTTGTTCTCTATCGTAGAAGTGACATGGTGGAGTGATTTCCTTCCTGCTGAAAAAGGAACCACAACACTCCTGCTTGTTCTGGGACTCAGAGCTCACAGCTGAGAATCACTTACCCCTTGCGATTGTAGAGTTTGCCGTTACGTCTGCATTGTATCTGTATCCACAAACCACTTCAATCCTGGAGTTCTGTACCAATCATTCTGAGTTTGGCCTAAAATCTGATCATAATCTTTTTTTTAATAGAAGATTGCCCAAAATTATTTCTCAATATAAGGGAAGAATCTCTTTAATGGCAGAGGCAAATTTTCATGCACAAATGTGATTCTGTGATTCTCTGAAATATACTTATTTTTTCCTTTGCTTGCTTGAACATTCTTTACTCTTTGACAGAGGAGCAGACATTCCCTTTGGATAGGGTAATGAGCAGCAGAAACAATACAAGGCACGTTTTTCACAAGCCAGAAAAATAACGGTCTTTGTTCTGGTCAGGCACAATGATTGAATAGACATTATGTCCAATAGCTATATGAACTACTTCTTTGAAACTCTAACAGGGAGAGGTAACTCATAAAGTTCCTTGTGTATTGATAGAAAGAAAGTGACATTTTCTTGTGTCTTTAACAATAACTTGGCCTGAATGTGAATTGGTACAGACAAAAGTTCAGCCTGTCACAAGATGATTAAGTTTTCAGTTTCTTAGTACTGAAGATTATGCAGAAAATGTCTGGATCAAATGATATGAGAAAAGAAATTGTGACTTTAAGGCTCATTGACCTTCATAAAGAAATTACAAAAATCGTGAAAATTCTTTTAAGGGTTGATCAGCCAAAAATGATGAAAAAAAAAAAAAAGGAATAATGGTTAAACAATTGTGTTTTGTTTTGTTTTGATTTTCAATGAAAGACTGGAAAGGCCCAACATCAGCATATAGACATTTGGAAAGGCAGTCAGTAGAAGCGGAACATGTAAATGATAGTTTGGTGGCTGGGACATGAAACAAAAATTTTTAGTGTAACTATTTATGTGCAAGACTGCCTTGGAAGAGAGCATTAAATTGGCAACCTGATCAAACATATATTCTAAACAAGCTAAAAGACTGTGGTGAAGGAGAATGCATGAGTAGCAAAGAATAAAATCCTACAGAAAACACAGAAGTAAGATTAAGTAGACAATAAAAACACCCTGGTGAAGAGTAGTCGAGTCACTGTGTGGAAAGACCTCTTTTCAGCTTATAAAATCACAAGTAAGGACTGCAAGGAGGAAGAATAGTGAAAATTCACCAGTTCCAATAAATAGATCCAGGAAAGATCTTTAGTAGAGTTAAGAGAAAACTGGGCTGGGGGACAAAAGACCATAGTCTTGTATGTGATTTGTTCATTATATTTAGTACTAATTCTGGAGCTGAGGTAACTGATTTGTAACAAAACTTGTGGAAGGGGAAACCCTAGACTTAGACTGAAGGAAAGAAAAAGATTGGCTTTCTGGGTCTGATGAGGCTACATAGGCAAGGAGGCATGTGATTGATGCTTTTGCTATCAAACAAATCTAACCGACATGTAAATATGAGATGGACCACACGCTAAGAGGAAAAAGCTAGGACAGTATTTGATGACAACTTCCAGCTAGAAAGATAGCTGGAGTGAACTGGGACAGCATTGCCTGAATGATGTTCAGTCTTACTGTGAAGAATACTGAAACAAGACGAGAGAAATAAACTATCAAGACGACGTACTTTTATAGGATCTGTTATAGTCAAAACGTATCTTTCTGATCCTTCAGAGTTATAGGAAGTTCTGGGAAGAATGAACTGACAAAACTTTAACTATAGGAAGCCCATTACAGAACAAATAACTTGTGATTCATCAAAAGGGCAGGGGGACAGGCCGGGAGGAAGTTGAAGTCAAATGTCAGCACCTAAAAATAAATCTGAAATGATGACGTTTCTTCCTTTGATGAATATTTGGAGTAAATACCACAAAAGGCCATGCTCTTTATGAACTGTGTGATGCCAACCTTGCGTAGGCTGGGGATAAAACATAAGAATGGGTTCTGAAAAGATGCTCTAAATAATTTATTGACCACATCCTGGGAACTGGCATTTGATGGTGTTTCTAAGCCCACAGCCATTTCAGCAAATGCCAGTAGCTCAAGACTTAGCGGAGTGGTACTCCAGTTACAGTGAGATGAACCCTGTCACACGTTTCGGGCAGCTTTCAGATGCCAAGAATAAGTATGCACAAATAGCGAGAGTGTCTGGTGAGAGGCTGGGCCATGGGAGAGATTCAGAAGATGCTTCCACATCTTGGTAATTTCAGCAAAGTGACAGGTAGGTCATAAGCCACTTGTGGTATTGATAAAATAGAAATAGTCAGGCGAAGTGTCCCTCACTAATGTGTTTCAAACCTATCTCAAGAAATTATTATACCAGCAAAGTCTCTAAGGATGACTGGCTGCCTGTTAAGGAGACTACATATGACTGAGATTTTAGCACGACAGAGGAGCCTGTGAGATGCAACTGAATGGCTTCCCTTTCATCACTGTACAAACCTGGTGTGTATAAGTCTCCACTGATGACCACCAATAAACAAAAGCTATCCAGTTTTTTTTTTGAGTGGATCTCGATAGCCACTGGGGACCTGTGCTCTGCCTGGCCCTTTTTCACAAGAGCGGGGAGCTTTTCATTTATGTGCGGCAGTTTCATGGTAGTTCCACCATCCTGAAAGGTCAGCAGTTTATGAGAAGCCGCTCTGCCAGCTGCCATAAAGTTGCCAGTCATGGAGCTTAAAGTGTCCAGCGTTGAAGTAACGAGGCTGCAGAAAGGTAAAGTGACTGCCATTTAGAGTATAGCATACAATTTCCTCCTTTGGTGTTGGCTGACTACTTTTCCTGTTGTGTGGAAAAGCTGCCTCTCAGTAACTCTGCAGTTCAGCTGGTCACAGAAGGGCAGTTGCTTTGGGTTCAGCACTCCAATCTCAGGAGTATTCAAGCCCTAAGCACTTTGCCTGAACACTGATTGCCAGAAGCTCTGCTGCATCAAAAGGACTTGGTTTTTTTCTTCTAAGCTACTGAACAGTGACCACGTAACATTTAGGTATAGTCCAGTTGGTTAGCCAGAAGAAATCCTGACAAACTTGGAGGTAAATTGTCATTGTAAATTCATCTATATTAAACACGTGAAGCTAAGATATGGCAGTCTTTTTCTGTCTGTACATTTGTCTGAATTAAACAATGTGCTTCATCTGAAGGGTCCTGGTAAAAGCAGTGATGTGGAATATGAATGTTGTCATTTATTCACTGTGGGTGCAGCTGTAGCAAGAGTTCTCAACAGCTATGCAGCAGTAGAGGCAAACCATTCAGCCTCAAATACTTACAATGCTTTCCTCTTTTGAATTGTTCTGCACTTAATTGTTCTTCATCTTCTGACAAAAGCATTAGTAGTAGCTGAATACTTGATCCACAGAACACTGTGATTTGAAGAATTTTTATTCACTGATAATTTCTGAAGGTATAATTGCTGTGTTGTGTAGTAGTGAACTAGCAGGGACCTGCTATTGGCAGTAGTAGAAAAGGAGTGTTCGTGCCAATTGCTAGTTAATGTTTGCTGCTGGAACCTCTTGTAGACTTAAGAATGAGAAAAGAAATGTGCATTTCATATGCTCATGCAATGGCAACTAGTGTTTGGGACAGGTGTATAAGCACACAGCATGAAGACCATATCCTGAAGCCTTAATCAGATTGTCCTCTTCTTTTGCCTTTACTTTCACTAATATTTTCTAAAATATTAGAGATATTTTTCATTATTTCTCTTGTCTTTGAGTATCAGGCCTAAGTTAAATCATACAGGTTTAAAAAAAAAATTCAGTAGCCCCTGGAGAGCATATGATAGAGATATTGTCTTACCCAAGGACCTAATCTCTTGATTTCTGTGGGAGAAAAAGAAACATGCTTATTTAGAGCTTCTTTGATCGTTAAGACTCTGTCTGTTCCATTAGACAGACCTAGTCCAATGTTTTTTATGCAGTCAATGGGAGTTTGATACTGACTTCAGTGAGCTCAGGATCAGTTTCTCCTTCATGTCTGGAAGCAAAGAGCTGTCACTCTGGGTATTTAATCCTGGAACGTGAAGATGAGCCTGTGATCCAGCAACATTCGAGGAGAGTCCCCGCCCTTGGGCTGCATGTTTTGCAGCAATGAGCGGCTATAGGCATTGAGAATGTATGCTAGAATCAGTGTCTTTGACTTCTGTGCCAACATACGTAAGGTAGGTCCTTCTGTAAGTCTCTTTAGAGGTATATAGATGATATCAGAATTTTATTGTTTGGTCCAGATATTTTACGTATTTAGGCTTCTTCTTCTGACACGTTCTGCCTTGCCTGTCAGCCCAGTTCTAAATAAGGCAGGCGAACGCGCAAATGGAGAGGTTTCTTTAGCGTTGGGAAACACATGCAAACTCTCAGAATAGATTTCCTGTGCCCCTCTCCCCTTACTAGAGTCTTGTTTCATTTTGGAAAACTGGGCACCTATGGCTAGTTTTCAAAGCACTCCTTAAGAGGTACATCAAACCCTCTCCCCTGGGCATTGCTGAGGAGGATTTGGGTGGGTACTCCCTTTCATAATTTTATCCTAATGCAAGTTGACCTTAACTGCAATAGGATTGTAATATGCAGAATGGCCCTGAAGTACTCTCGTTTTTAATAAAGATGCTAAAATAGGTTGGGATGTATCTTATAGATAGTGATTTTGGGTTAGCTACTCTTTTTGTTATTGTTGTGGGTTTAGTTTGGTAACTTATGAAGTGACTTGAGAATGTGAAGCATTTTTTATATAGCGCATAAGGCAGCGAGTCTCAGAAATACTCTCTTATTACTTTAAGATAGCTGGTGTATTCCTGCTGATGTCATGTGTTAGTTCTAGTAAAGTCACAGAAGGCTTCTGTGTGTTTTATCTCATGGCACTAATAGGAATTTTATTATAATAAGCTTAGTTTGCACTTTGAGAAATAAAGTTTCTGCAATATAGTGTAATGATTTTTGGTAGAAGTATGAACATTAACCTATCTGCTTTGAAGAAAGCATATTTTTACTGTGCTTTTCTGTATAGAAGTAAACTTATATTACATTCTGAGAGTAACAAGCAATATTTAAGTTTTCAGTGTTTTGCAACACCATTTGGGAAGAAGGTTGTTTCTTATTTCTCATGCAACTAATGTAAAAACCGAAGTTATTTTTCTTCTTCTGTTTAGTGGCCTAATTTATTCTATGTGATCTTAGCAGTAATAAATTAACAATTTCTTTGCGATTTTGACTACTACCTTACATACAAAGATCTCAGTGCACTTTTTAACAACTATTAAATTAAGTAACTCTCCTTCATGCAGAAGGGAAGCATTGATCCTTTTTATTACAGAAAGGTGAATAGTGAGGTGCAGAGATCTTGCACAGTATGCCAAGATCATGCAGGAAGCCTGTGGCAGGGATGTAGATGGAATGCAGGAATCTTTTAATATGCTGTGCATATGGTTATAGCACCCATAGAATTTGTCTGTGCATCCACAGACATTTTAATTTACAAAGTCTAACTGTGCCTGATTTCACTGTTGCTTTTCCTGATTTGTCAGTTGACAGCCTAATGTCAGCCACAGGCTATGCCAACCAGTACACACTGGCAACCGCAGAGGAGGTAGTTATGTTATAGAATCATAGACTGGTTTGGATTGGAAGGGACCTTAAAGATCACCTAATTCCCAATCTCCCTGCCATGGACAGGAACACCTCCACTAGACCAGGTTGCCCAAAGCCCCATCCAACCTGGCCTTGAACACTTCCAGAGAGGGGGCCTCCACAACCTCTCTGGGCAACCTGTTCCAGTGCCTCACCACCCTCACAGTATAGACCTTCTTCCTAATACCTAATCTAAATTTCCCCTCTTTTAGTTTAAAGCCATTATGCCTTGTCCTATCACTGCACTCCCTGATAAACAGCCCCTCTCCAGCTTTCCTGTAGGCCTACTTCAGGTACTGAAGGCTGCTATGAGGTCTCCCTGGAGCCTTCTCTCCTCCATGCTGAATGAGCCCAACTTCCTCAGCCTGTCTTCATAGGAGAAGTGCTCCAGCCCTCCTCTGGACTTGCTCCAGCAGCTCCATGTCTTTTTTTCTACTGGGGACCCCAGAGCTGGATGCAGTACTCCAGGTGGGTTCTCATGAGAGCAGAGCAGAGGGGTAGAATCACCTCCCTCAATCTGCTGGTCACACTTCCTTTGATGCAGCCCAGGACACAGTTGGTTTTCTGGGCTGTGAGTGCACACTGCCAGCTCCTGTTAAGCTTCTTAACAACCAACACTCCTAAGTCCTTCTCCTCAGGGCTGCTCTTAATCCATTTTCCACCCAGCCTGTAGCTGTGCTTGGTATTGCCTCAGTCCATGTGCAGGACTTTGTACTTGGCCTTGTTGAACTTCATGAGGTTCGCACGGGTCTACCTCTCAAATCTGTCAAGGTCCCTTTGGATGGCTTCCTTCCTTCCAGTGTGTTGACTGTACTACACAGCTTGGTGTCATCAGCAAGCTTGCTGAGTGTGCGCTTGATCCCACTGTCCACGTTGCCAATAAAGACGTTAAACAGTGCTGGTCCAAGTACCGATCCTTGAGGTACACCGTTCGTCACTGATCTCCACTTGGACATTGAGCCGTTGACCACAACTCCTTGAGCGCGACCATCCAACTGATTCCTTATCCATCCATCATATCCATATCTCTCCAATTTAGAGACAAAGATGTTGTGCGGGATGGTGTCAAATGCTTTGTGGAAGTCCAGGTAAATGACATCATTTGCTCTTCCCTTGTCCACTGATGCTGTAACCCTATCACAGAAGGCCACCAAATCTATTAGGCACAATTTGCCCTTAGTAAAGCCATGTTGGCTGTCACCAATCGTCTCCTTATTTTCCATGTGCCCTGAGTGTAGTTTCCAGGAAGATCTACTCCACAATCTTGCCAGGCACAGAGGTGTGACTGACCGGCCTATAGTTCCCTGGGTCTTCCTTTTTTCCCTTTTTAAAAGTGAGGGTTATGTTCCCCCTTTTCTAGTTAGTGGGAACTTCACCGGACTGCTTTGACTTTTCAAATATGATTAAGAGTGGCTTAGCAACTTCATCCACTAGTTCCCTTGAGACCCGCAGATGCATCTCATTAGGTCCTGTGGGTTTGTGCACCTTCAAGTTCCTCAGATGGTCTCACACCTGATCTTTTCCTACAGTAAGTGGTTCTTCGTTCTCCCAGTCCCTGCCTTTGCCTTCTGCAACTTGGGTGGTTCGGCTAGAGCACTTGCTGGTGAAGACCAAGTCTCCCATTACCTTCCAGAGAGGGCCCACATTTTCACTTGTCTTCCTTTTATCATTAACATACATACAGAAGCTTTTTTTGTTGCCCTTGATGTCCCTGGCCAAATTTAATTCTCTCAGGGTGTTCGCTTTCCTAATCTGATCCTTGGCTGCTTGGACAGTTTCTCTGTATTCTTCCCAGGCTACCTGCCCTTGCTTCTACCCTCTGTAGGCTTCCTTTTGGTGTCTGAGCTTGCCCAGGAGCTCCTTGTTCATCCATGCAAGACTCCTGGCATTTTGGCCCGACTCCCTCGTTGTTGGGATGCATCACTCCTGAGCTTGGAGGAGGTGATCCTTGAATAATAACCAGCTTTCTTGGGCCCCTCTACCCTCCAGGCCTTTGTCCCATGGCACTCTACCAAGCAGATTAGTGAAGAGGCCAGAGTCTGCTCTTCTGAAGTTCAGGGTGGTGTGCTTGCTGTGCACCCTCATTGCTGTCTTGAGGATCTTGAACTCCATTTTATCATGGTCACTGCAGCCAAGACTGCACCTGAGCTTCACATTCCCCACCGGCACCTTCTTGTTGGTGAGAACAAGGTCTAGTACAGCAGTTCTCCTCATCGACTCCTCCATCACTTGACGAAGGAAGTTATCATCAACGCATTCCAGGAACCTCCTGGATTGCTTATGCCCTGCTGTGTTGTCCCTCCAATAGATATCAAGGTCATTGAAGTTCCGCATGAGGAGCAGGGCTTGTAAATGTGAGGCTGCTCCTATCTGTCTGTGAAGGGCCTCATCTAAGTTTTACTGGTTGGATAGCCTGTAGCAGTCCCCACTATAGAGTCACCTGTCCCTGCCCTCCCTTTAATCCTGACCCATAAGTGCTCTGTTGACCCTTGACTCATCCCCAGGCAGAGCTCCATGCACTCCAGCTGGTCACTGACATAGAGGGTGACACCCCCTCCTCATCTCCCCTGCCTGTCCTTCCTAAAGAACCTGTATCTTTCACTTCCCTCACTCCAGTCATAGGAGCCATCCCACCATGTCGCTGTGATGCCAAGGAGATCATAGCGCTGCAGGTGCATGTGCATCTCTAACTCCTCTGGTTTATTCCTCATGCTACGTGCGTTTGCGTTATCTTTCAGGAATCTGTTCGTTCACCCCTCAGCTAGGCAGACATTGCTTGTTGCCGTGGAGCTGAGTGGACATTTTGTAAGAAAGTATGTGACTGTTAATGACCACATTGCTCGCTGTTTGTTTGTTGGCTATGCAATTGCTTGTACGCTCTCTGTTGCAAAATGATTGTCCCTGTTCCTTAATGCTTAACCCAGTGCTTAGTACTTGCTTGATCAGTCCTGAGACCAAGCCTTTGTTAGATTGTTTAATTTTCTTCAAAACCACCATGGGAATGATGCTATTACTGACTACTACAGGTAATCTCAGGGGATTCCTATAGCACTGTTTTATAGGGCTCCAGAAGCAAAGGGACTACTGCAAAGAACTGTTTCTCCCCTTTCTGAAACCACCATCACTTGAGTCTGAACTGGAGCCTCCCTGTTCACACTCCCACCAGCAATACAGCGTCTGTCTGAAGTTTGGGAATAAGCAGAACCATTATCTAAAAGTTAAAAATAATGTGGGCCATTGCTTGTGCTTAGTACGTCTCGCTTTTCCCCCTCTGCTCTTCTCTCCTTGTCTCTGTCTAGATGGAGAATTGACAGCTGTGGCCTCAAGCAGGGCGTGTTTGGTAGCTGCAGGATTTGGATGCCAAGTTCTGGGATATCATTCTCACAGCGGCATTTGGGTCTGCGATAGGCTCTGGCACTGCGCTGCCTGCAGCTGTGAGGCTCTCTCTGAGGTGGTGTCGGGTCAAGCTGCCTCCTCCATGGCAGAGCCCCTTGCTGATCACTTGCCACTTTCTGTACCAACTGCTTCCTGATATGGTATAAGAAACCCACTCTTATGGCCACTGCAGGTAGAGTCCTCCTTCAGAGCGCTGGAGCCTGGCAGCACTGGGGGCACCCTGCAAGTCTGCTCGCAGGAGCTCAGTACCAGGCACTGACAACATCTCTGGTACTTCTGGTCTTTTGAGTTTATCTCAGGTGCCTTTGCTGTGGAAAGCTGACTATAACAGTGCCATTTATACTCCTGTCAGTTGTCCATCCTGTTCAATTCTGCCTCTGTGATGTGATACACAGGTGTAAGCTTGTGCAGGGGAGTGTGTGCATAGGTGTGCCAAACTGACGTAACAGATGCACCAGGTGAAATGGGGTTAATCTGACAAAGTGCAACAGATTGGTAAATGCAGTGCTTCTGTTCCACATAGCTGATGAGGCAGCTCTAAAACAAAAACATAAAATGGTCCCTGGTGCTTATCTTCCAAACAGCGTCATGGTCACAAGAAGAATGAACCGTCTGAAAAGGTCTGTAATGCAAAGACAAAAGTTGACTGAAAAAGTGATTTTAATTATACATCTTCCCAATCCAGAACTCATGGGATAAAAAGAGTACAAGTAGCAGTCCCCATGGTAGGTGGACTCCAAATAAGAACCTACGAACTGATATTTAAAATCCTGATCTCTTACTGGTATCAGTGGAAGTGGTGAGTGCTCAGCAACTCTGAAACTCAGTGAAATCAGGTTTCAGCCAGTGCCTTTGTTCGGTGAGATCTGTTGGAGTGGCTGTGCACTAGAAACCAGTTTGCTGCGGGTGAAGCAGAGTTGTCCCTGGCGTGGACGCACAGCAAAAAAACCATGGGGAGGATACATTTTTTGACCCTGATAGTGAAGGAATGCCATACCTGTTACTAAGATCCTTTCTTAAATGTTCTCACGTAGCAAGCTGCAGACCTTATTCACTGTAACAAATGACTTGCTTTATCTTCAGTTTTATCTCCACTTCAGAGAGCCAAATGACTGTTCCAACATGCTATTTTAACGACTCCTTTATGTCTGCTAACATAGAGGCCTGATGTAGTCATCTAACATTGATAAATGCCATAAGTCAGTGATGTGCTATGTGGCTTCCCCAGAATGTTTCGCTCTTGTTCTGACTGTCTGGATATGAGAGAGAGCATATTTAACTTTCTTTCTGGATCCTTCTGTGGATTCCAGTGTGGTCTAGCTGATTAAATAAGTATTCAGTCTCTGGCAACTGGTGAAAGGTGCCAGTCAAAACGTTAAATGTAAAACTGCTTTACAAAGATAATATCGGTTATAATTAACAATATGGCTTTAACATGGATTTTTTTTTCTTTTTGTCTTTTTCTTTTCCTTAAGATCAGATTGCAGTAGGAAAAATTGTAACCCTAACAGAAAAGACATGGGACTCAAACTGCCAAAAAAAAATCCAGTGGGTATTTGTTGTAATTGCAGCTGTAAAACAAGTTGAGACAACTGGAAAGAGATTACTTACAATAGCAGTTGGTTTCATAAAGCTTTCATGATTTAAAGCCCTGCTCTTCAATTAATTTTACTAATTAAATTAAATTACAGTGTCCGGCTGGCCAAATATCATCTTCAAATTGTTGAAGAGAACAATGAGTGACATGCTTGAGGACAAAACCAGAATGGCCATTATACCTCGGGAGGAGACTTCAGGCATTCCTGGCTTTTAGAGATCGCTGGAATATGCCACTCTCTCACGCTGTGCCTCCCCCTGCTCCGTCTGACAGGCAGTTTAGTATCGCATAATGTCCCTTTTGTCAGAATTATACACGATGCAGACTCAACCTGCTGAAATGACGTCAGCAGTACTGAATCGAGCACTGACTTGTCAGAGAAAGCATGGTGATCCCAGTCAGCCGTCCCCGCACTGACCCTGACACTGGGCTTCCGTAAGTAGGCGTAAGGCATGGCTCACCAAAATGCTGTGTTTTTTCCCTGAAGGCTACCAGAAGTCCTCACTATTGTTGTAAAAGTTGCTTGTGTCAGTGGTGACAATACAGACAGAATAACGTGTATGTGAGCATGGTGACCCGGGGCTGGCAGATTCCCTGGGGCCATTGGGGAAGATCTGGGAGCTGTTTTGTGGAATCTCACTGCTCTGTGCTACATCTTTCTATGCTCTTGCAGTGAACCCTTGCATTTAATCATTAACCTGTGTTGGCAGTAATTGGGATTGTGTTGACTATAAAATGTAATTTTCACCAGACTAGAATATGCCTAAGGCCAGAATCGAACTTCCAGAAGCTGACAGGGAAAGAAGTTGAAGTGCTGACAGTCTAGGGTAATGTGTAGTAAGGAAGAATAAAAACCAATATGTGATTTAAACAATGTGCTAATTAATGCAATATAGATACTGAAAGCCCTCGGAAACTGAGGGAGGGCTTCGTTTCCTTCACAGTTTAGAAACAGCCAGAACATGTCCTTGAACTAGGTAATAGCAGCTCTTTGCCAAGGTAGGGGAGGAGACCCTCTCAATTTGTATCGCTAGGTGGTCTTTACCCACTTTGGCAACGAAAGCCTTCCAAAGCTAGCCAACATAGCGGGAAGTCCAAAAGAAAGGAATAGAATATTTATTTTTTGGTAGTTCATCAGTGTCTTAAGTCAGCGGGTCAAATGAAACTAAGCTCTTTGCATTTGATGTACTGGGACTGATACTTTTAAGATCTTTTGGACTAATTCTGTGGTGACCCTTATAAATGAGACTATTGTGCTGTTGTTGTCTAATTTATCATATGAGTGCTAAAGTAAATTGCTGTACTTAATACCTGTAGGTGAGCATGATAGTTTGCTTTGTAGAAAAGCGTTTGAACAACTTCTTAAATGCTAAACGGCTTGAAGGAATTATTGTGTGCTGTATGCTGAATCATTTGGTGAAAAATTTTGTGTTTGAAAAGTTTAGGTATAGTACCACCTGACGCATTTCATACTTGTGCTGGTTTTGGCTGGGATAGAGTTAATTTTCTTCATAGTAGCTAGTATGGGGCTGTGTTTTGAATTTGTGCTGGGAACAGCGTTGATAACACAGGGATGTTTTTGTTACTGCTGAGCAGTGCTTACACAGAGCCAAGGCCTTTTCTGCTCCTCACACCACTCCACCAGCGAGTAGCTGGGGGTGCACAGGGAGTTGGGAGGGGACACAGCCGAGACAGCTGACCCCAACTGACCAAAGGGATATTCCATACCGTATGACGCCATGCTCAGCATGTAAAGCTGGGGGAAGAAGAAGGAAGGGGAGGACATTCAGAGTGATGGCGTTTGTCTTCCCAAGTAACAGTTACATGTGACGGAGCCCTGCTGTCCTGGGGATGGCTGAACCCCTGCCTGCTATGGGAAGTAGGGAATGGATTCCTTGGTTTGCTTTGCTTGTGCATGTGGCTTTTGCTTTATTTATTAAACTGTCTGTATCTCAACCCATGAGTTTTTGCACTTGTAGTCTTCTGATTCTCTTCCCCCTCCTGCCAGAGGTGAGTGAGGAGCAGCTGCGTGGTGCTCAGCTGTCAGCTGGGGCAAACCCACAACAACACTTTATTGAGAATTTTCTGGTTTGGTCTAAGGGGAGGTGACTGGTTCTGCCCACTTTCAAGTAACTTATTTACATCCTTAGACCTAGATCGTATAATTTCATACTGTGGGTCTGGGGGTTAGTTCTGGTTTAAGCCATATTTGGTTTTTGAGGGGAAAAAAAAAAGAGTAATCCCACTATTAAGAGATTTTTGTTCCTGTTTTTAAAACATTCTTCTAGGATAGTAAAATTAATGACTTTAACTACTTTTTACTTGCCTGTAGTGAAGAAGAGATCATTGTGGTATTGGTGTGTCAGGCAGTTCTGCCTTCACTTTTACTTCAGAGAAAAAAGAGAAATTCTGGGGCAGGCCTTTGCGTTTTGACTTAAGGCAAAAAGAAGAAATGGAGTGGTGGGGAGGAAGATTGAGGGAGATGTTCAGAAAAGACAATGTGTGTAAATGGGATACTAAAAAAATGTAAGACAGAAATTGCTTCTGGGTTTTAATAGGAAAGGGAGAGCTTATTCCTTTTGTCTCCTTCAGTGAGTTTGTTTGAGTCCGCCCTGGAAGAGGTCAGGGCTGTGCTGGGACGGCCACCCTCACGGTCTAGCAAACACTCTGCTGGTGGTTGCTCACAAAGAAGTGACACATTCCTTTTGAGCTGTTTAGGTTGTGTGCTCCCAGCTTGAACACTGAAGAAAATTGTGTGAGGAGGACCCGATGGCTGCAGAATTAGTAAAAGAGGTTCACATGGAACATACCACAGTTCCTGGGCAGGATCCTGTAACCTTAGATGGGATGGCATTACACTGCGCTTTCACATTGGGTGCCCTTTTGTATTCCGGGGGACTATTTGGAGAAACAAATGCTCTTTGGCATGAGTCTGGCCCTGCATAATTTACATTACTCTTATTGTATTTTATAGCATGCAGAATAGAGACTCAGTTCTGAACAGAGTATATGGAAATGTGGCTGCCATTTGTCAGTTCGGATTTAATTAGTTGCATTAGCTGCAGCAGTGAAGACTGAGTGAGCAGAACGTGCATACACACAGGCAGAAACATCAAGAAACAGTTGCTTTTAATGGAGAGGGGCCCAATTTATAATCAGGTTTCATGCTTATTTTCTGACAGTGCAAGTCTGGACTCTTATCGATTCAGACAAATATGGGGGAGGGGGGTAGAATTCCCAGAGATGGAACTCGTACAGCTGTATGTCACCGTCTGATGCTGCTGTTGTATTTGTTCTAGCACAACACTGAAGAAATTTAAAAAAAAAAAAACAAAAACAAAGGAAAGAAAAAGGTGACAGGACCAGAATGCCTTACAGTAGTTAGCTCAACAAAGCCTGGTGCATCAACCATTTCAGCACCTGCTTAACTCTCGGCACATTCAAAATTCAGCAAATCACTTATGCACTTGGAATTTCTCTAGTTTATATACCTCAGCCTGACAGGTGTAAAAGAGCACTGCATCATCGCAGTAGCCTCTTATAGCGCTGATGTAAATGGATGCAACGTGTGTGAGAGCAGCAGGCTTAGGACGCATTGTCTTGCCCTGACGGCAGGTATTTTCCTGCAAGTGCAGAAAGGCCAAATTCAGACCTGAGACAGACGGCTGCAACTTCTTTGAAATCAGAATTACAAACACATACCCCGGATCTGGACTTGACCTTAAGGCAATTTGTATTTCCAATAACAGAGAAACCAGAGGGATTTTTTTCCCCCCCTTCTGTGTTCTGATGATAAAGTTTGTTTCTGGTGGTAAACCGCATGATGATATTAAAATAGATGCAACTAATCATGATTGAACAGGCCTGGTATACACGCACCTACAATCTCTGAGAAATAAAGCTCAGCTGGCATGCCGCAGGTACTTCTCAGGCAGGAGGGTCTGCTTTTCTAAATAGGCTGTATTTATTATGGGTGGCTGGGTATCTGCATTCTGGCTCAGTTCCCTGGAGTAAGGAACTGACCACATTACTATTTGCAAACACAGGGTTCACTCAAGTGGTACTAAAAAGAGAAGAGGTGGGGCGAGCAGAGCTTTAAAAAGAAAAGAGGAGTCCATCCAAGTTAGTGTGCAAAAAGCAACTGTGTTTTGGAGAAGGACAGTACCTGCAGATCTCGCTCCCTGTACTCCACTGAGGGCTGTGCTGAAGTTTTCCAAATTCGCTGCTTTTCAGATTTAAACAGCAGCTTTGCTTGTTGCGGGGAAATTCGCAGTGATCCTTGCGAGCATTGCTTTTAAGCTGTGTTAAATTTGTGGCAAGAGTGTCAGGCATTTCATACTTGGCTTCCAAAAAAAGAAAAAAAAAAAAAAAGGAAAGAAACGAGAGAGAGAGAGAGAGAGAAAAACCGACGTGTGTAGGGAAGAAATCTCCCAGGAATTTCTTCAAGGTTGTAGTCAGACACAGTAAGGGCTAAAGTGACAAGAAAAGCAAGGCAAAGATAAAACTTGGTATTGTGATAAGATGTCTGAGTGTAAAGTGGGAGATTGCAGAAACCTTTTGGGATTACACGTGCTCATCTTGTCCTGGATATGACTGAACACAAGCTAGTTTTTCTCTTGTGACAGCTCAAAAAACCCTCAAGACTATGTTTCTCTTTCTTGTTGCTTTTTTGCCAGTGGTTTTTAAAATTGGTTTTGTCAGCCTCTCAGCTCTGCAGCACTGGAACTGTCCTAATGGATACAGATTAAAGACTGAAAACTCTGCTTGTGTAGGTAAGTTGCTGACCATTCACAGATTAAGAAAACTGCATTTGTATTCTCTTAATCGAG
The DNA here is from genome assembly GCA_013399095.1 of Psophia crepitans. Taxonomy (NCBI): domain Eukaryota; kingdom Metazoa; phylum Chordata; class Aves; order Gruiformes; family Psophiidae; genus Psophia; species Psophia crepitans. Next base: position 87,709 of record VWZZ01001728.1, read on the forward strand.
CTTTATAATTTTCAAAGAGTTTTTTTACAGAATGCTTATGTGTTGTACTGGCAGAATTGATAAATCAACTTCTTGACAGCTTTTACTTCACATGATGAACACAACATATTTTATTTAGTTTGTTTTCCAGAAATCAATCACTTGTCTGTCAGTTTTTCTGTTTTTCGGAAATCAATCACTTGTCTGCTTATCAGAAAGCAGGATAAACCTTTATATGACCATGAAGAGATCTGAGCTGTTCCCTAGTTACCAAAATTCCTTGCCATAGCTTGAGTGTCTCTGTATTTTCAGTACATGTGAGTGCACATATTCTTGCTTCTACATATGTAAAATTTGTGTATAGGTGTATTTTTTTATTTCTATATGCATATAGAAAGAGTATTTTAATGATTATATACTAGTATATACCTAGATGTGGACTAGATACCTTTAAAAACTACTCTTTCTAAATTTATTGGTGCATATAGATATGTGTGCGTATACTTAATAATACGTCTCATACAATGCATAGAATTGCAGCTGTGTTTGATACTGTAGTACTAAAGTCTGGGTGAAATATGTGACACTAATATTAGTATAATCACCTCCAGTGATTTGGAACACGGAAAATGCCAGTTTCTATTCTTTACAAAGCGTAAGACAAAGAATGACAGAACCCTTCTTCCTGCCCTGCTACACTGAAGTCCAATTTTTTTATATATTTTTTTTTTTTAAAAAAAGTCAAAGCCAATGAAGTCATGGGCTTTGCAGTGAGGAGATGAGGAAACACTCTGTAAGGATTCAAGCAAACAGACCTGATACTTGGAATTAATGCTTTTGCATTAGATTGCCTGGGCTTCAGAGGCTCTGACTCAGTTCTTGACATGATTCCAGTGATTTAATAACAGGTGCCTCCTCTGTCCGTTCTGCCAAGAGAAACCATCTTGTAAGCAGAAAATAGAAGTATGCGTTGAGAGAGGAGGCGCCAGGCATTTTTTGCGTACAAATGATAAACCTGACTGAAGGTTTGTCTGAGGGCCAGACACACCTAGGGTGCTTCCACATTAATGCTTGAATTCCAGTCGGAAGCATGCATCTGAATTTAATCTCCATACTGCCACCTCTTACCATGCTTGTCTTCGCACTGTGGAGCACTCTCTAAGTGCACCAGTTGCATCCCTTCAGGCCAACCTAAACCAGAAGGTGTTCCTGTAGGACAGCATCTATCCTCTCTGCTGTTGATGGCCATTTGATCCATTGGACCAGACTGATTCTCCGTAACCTCAACCTGACATATATGCAGTGTGTATGTTGTATCCTCAGCAAGTGTTGTATCCTCAGAGGCTGTTACTGCACAGCTCTGCACAGCACTGCACCCTCTGTTACTGCACAGCCCCACACTACTTGCTAATGTGTATGTAGCTTCCACAAGCTAATTAGGATCTTCACTAGTTATGACTGGGTTGCCCAACTAAGAACTCACTTGTAACAGGAGAATCCTACTGACACGAAGGGAATGAATTGCTTGGTTATTGTTTAATGAGTCAAAATGCACTCTAAATATTGACATTCGAAAGGCTGCAAAGATGTATTTTTTTATTTCAGTTGACAGATTTTTGCATATTGGTGTACATCACTCTTCTGTTAATGGGGACAGAACGTACCCTGCACTATGTCTTTTCTGTCGAAAATTAGATACGTTCAGTTGCTGTATGAAGCTAGGTAAAGCACCAAAACTGGCCAGTAACTCAGCAAACTCTGCAAGAAGTAGTAGTAGAAGTCATTTGCATAAGAGCTAATGTTACTATGAATACTCTGAACAATTCCGTGCAATATAGAATATGTTAAAAATGAGACATGCTTGGGTATCTTTTCAGTTACAGACCACTGGATTTTGACATGAAATTTTGACATGAGATATAAGGCTGAAGGATGCTTTGGTGGAATGGATTTCCTCAGTTCTTTCCTCTGTGTGCTGGATGCACAAGCTGTGCTCTGACCAGAAGACCGGATCTATGATATTCTAGCTCATTAATTACATGAGATAGAGGGTGCAGTGGAAGCAAGTGGTAGGAAGCTGGAGGCAGGCTTTGAAGGTAACACTGGGCGTAAAAGCGATGAGTGGGAGACATGACTCATACCACTGAACTGTGAACAATGACAGCAAGCTGAACTGTGCCCTGGCGACCATTCTTGGTGACCTCCAATAAATATACTACTTGTAAAATCTTCTTTACCATCTGTGGCCATGGTGGCATCCTGCCAGCCATTAGGACTACCCTGAATTGAGAAGGTGTCTGCTTTCTGTTAGAGAACTGTTACAAGCGACACTTACTGGAAAGTGTGTAGGCTTTTCTAGATTTGTTTTCCATACTGCCATGACAGATGAAGGTCTAGGTCATGCTTTTCTTGCACTGCTAGATAGCTCACTTCTTAATTAGTTCCTTTTATTTCTAGGGATATTCAAAGATCAAAGACCTTCTCATCCTGTGGAAGGATAATGAAATGTAACCCTAAATATCTCACATAATTTTATACTGTTATTTTAAGAGAGATTATTTGAATCCTGACTCGGTATGCCAAGAGAGGAGAGGCCTTTCAGAGGAGCCATGTGTCCCACAACAGCAAGGTTTATAAGAGAGAAAGTATGGGAGAACAGATCATGAGGTCAGAAGAAGACTTGTCTGATGAATGAATGAATGTGTCAGTTTATTGACACATTATGGTAGAACTGGAAGCATTTCTGCAGTTTTTGACATTGTCATCTTCATTTAATCATTTATTTTAAGCTGATGTCAGGACTGGGGATTCAGTAACCTTTAATTGACTCATCTTTCTTGGACCTCAATGAAAACATAGAACCTTCTGTCTCTAAAGAAAATGGTCTGGGCTACACAGGAATTGTTATTCCTACAAGGTACAAACATGCGCATAGCTGGTCCTGGAAGAGCTTTGATTTCTAGCATAGTTGACCGTGTAAGTGTCCATGGTACACCAGGGGATGGGCCTTATGCCTGTTGGAATCAGTTGCCTGTGCCCTCCTGAAGTACCACTTTAACAACACAACTTTTTATGGTCTCATGGTGTATAGATGCCACTTGAGACTAAAAAGTTTCCCATGTGACACCGTTTATCTAAAGAAGCCCCAGCAGCAGTCGCTTGCATTATCAATTTTAAACTAGATACTAATGCCTGCTAGTCTTGGTAAATATAGTATGTTCTGGATACTGCAAGACTGGAGGTGTACTTTGGCTGACTTTGAGTACTCACTTTGCAAGTTCTGAAAGTGAGGGAAGATAGTTATTTTAAAAAACCACAACAACATTGTAAAAAAGTTTTTGAAGAAGGCAAAACACATTATTGAATTTTTACCTAATCGTAGGTTCTTAAATTCTGCACATCTGTACTAACTTCTGACATTAACTGGCCAGACCTTGTCACTTCTTCAGGGCTAGCTAACATGCTGCACATTCCTGCAGAGCTACAGCCTGCAATAGAAGGTGACAACTGCAGCTATCTAGGTCAGCTCATTTGGTTGGATGCTTCTGTCAGTGTCTCAAGCTTTCCTCCTTTCTTTCTTACTGTTCACCATTCTCCTGCCATGGAGCACTTGTGACACAGACTATTAAGTTATTCCTCTTTCTATTACACCTTTAAATTCACCTTAATTAGCTAAATCCTGGCTTCAGTGTGCTCCATACAGCCTTCTGAAGTCACACTGTTAAAACTTCTTATGTTGTATTCTGAGAAATATGAAATGCCAAAACCTTACTGATTCACAGCTATCCTTTCTTTGCAAACATTGCATAAGGAGCAGTAAGAGCCAATGGAATGGGGAACTGTGTTGTCCACCCATGTCCTGACACAGGGATAAGCCTGTTGCGACCCCACTGTATCCCTCTCTATTTCAGAAGAGCTGCAGTCGAGGCATGGTTGTTTGCTTATTTTAAGTAGCTATCTTCCAGCTAGCTCACTTCATGTTACATGGCCTTGGGGAAAGAAGCTTGAAAATACTGTTACCAAATAGCAGACAGGAATTCCTGAACATAGGTCTGAGCCCACAGACCAATTCATGAGAAGATTCATATTGAACTCTCCGGAAACTGGATCCAGCTGAATGTGGACAAATACTAACTTTAGCTGTAAAAACTTAGATCAAAATAGGAAGGCAGCAAATACGTTACAAGAAATGACAGAAATGGCGTCACACATCACATGAGGCTTAATCCTGAAGAGGGCTCAGGGTCGGACTCCAGAACCGATGGCTAATACAGCAAGACTCATCACTGTTTTGCTCAGTGGAAATGAACAAAACTGACTGCTTTCTAGTATCTGATTTGAAAATTTTAAAGGGAACTGGGTGACGGTATTTGCTGCTGCCTTTCAAAGAGGGCCAACTGATAGCCTCATGAACGTCATCTTTGACAGGGAAGCCAGTAACAGTGTGTTGGAAGCTGCATAAAGTGGGAAGCAGAGATCCATTTTGTAGTTTACACATAGAATTTATTTTGAAGACAGTGCCCAAACCCTTGAGATCTGAGTCCAAAAAGGTAGAAAACTAAAAATATTGTAGTCTCCTGACATCTTTTTTTGCCATTACTCTTCAAGATGTCTACAAGTGGTTTGTGTATTTTATTTCAATTCTGAGTTTGATTCTACTTTGTATTTTATTAAACCACATGATTGCTTTTGCTGTCATATCTGTGATACGATCACCTCTTTAACTTTGGACTGGAAAAGTCCAGGAGTTGATAACCACCTTATTGCATTCACATTGCATTTCTAACTATAGTATTTGAGCACTTCACAGTCTCTGTCCTCTGAAAAGTTGTGAGTGATCAGGTTGTACTTTAAACCTCATTTAAAATGAGTGAGAGAAGATACTCATCTATTTTCTTGTGACCAGCTGTGGCCTTTTTCTGTTTCTGCTATTTTCTGTATGCTTTTAACAAAACAGACAAAAGGGATGGGCTGCTTTCTTTGTAACCCAGATGAAATTTCAAGTTCAACCTTGTTGAAAAGATTATGGTGGTGCCTAAATACAGCAGATTGAATTCATCCCCAGCCCAGCTCCACAGGAACCAAATTTGAGTGAGATTATTTGATTGTGTGTATCTGCACATGTATATTTTATGTATATAATGTATGTACTTGAGGCCATAACGAAACGCAAGTTCTGGCTCACTGTGGTTTGTCTGTATCCCTGCCAGGAATACTAATGCTTCACCTTCTGCAATCAGAGCATTTCTCAGGACTCTCAATAAAGTAGCATATTTGTATGCAAAGTCATTGAGGGCTGCCAACATCATGATGACATGATTCACCGTTTTTGCTGATTCTCAAGGCATTTTTTTGCATAAAGAAGCCTTTGAGAACTGAGCAGAACCTCATTCTTCCTTTCAGAGCTGGCTGCCAGGGCACTGCAGACAGCTTTTGTGTTCGCTAAGCCGGTTGCTTTCACAGGGTAAAGTTCCCACTGGGGGAAGCGGTTGCTGGGAGACGTAAAACAGCTACCGCAGGATGCAGCTCTGCGCTTTGCTTGGGCACTAAGAGTGCAGGTGAAGGCACTGCTAGTTACACCTGATGGATGGTTTTATAATCGGGTTCTCCTAAACCTTAACAAACAGCCTTTTGTTTGATTGGTTTTGTTGTTGTTTGGGTTTTTTGTTTGGTTTGGTTTGGTTGTTTTTTTTTGTGGTGGTTTGGGGGTTTTTTGGTACTTTAAGCAGAGAAGAGAGCATGTTAAGCACAGGACCCTCTTCCATTGTTAGCGCCAGAAAAGCTGAATGTTCACGGGGTGTTTTACAACAATGCTGTGTCTGTTGGCGCTTCCTGTTTACCACTGGAAGGGGCATTCTCTGGTGGCCAAACCGCCTGGACCCACTGCGCCCCTCGTCTTTTATTGGGTGGTTATCCTTCCCCTATAGCCTTTCTTCATCCGGGCGATCGCTTGCTTTTCAGTATGTGTGGCGTACGCTTTACTATGTGAACTTTGGTGATGATGAAAATGGGCAGACTGATAACCCTGAAATCCCCTCCTCAAGTACAGTTACTGGGGAGGCAGTGTAAACCCTTGTAGCCTGATCAATCAGTGTGCTCTTTCTTGGAGAGTCACTTTCGTACATGCATATAAAGTTGGAAAATCCATCCTGTAAATAACAGGCCATTGCCCAGTTACCCTGGTACATAGCTCAGTAACCTGTGCTTGGTTAAAGCACGTCTTCTCAGTCTGAGCTTGGCTAGAGTATACCCACTGATGTTTTTCACACCCTTCATAGTTTTTCTTAGTAGCTAGTTCCCTTAGTCAATCACATTTCTTGTTAAAATGTGAATTTAATGTCTAAATTTGGTTTCCCTGGCTTCAGTTCTCAGCCACCAGTCCTTGTTAAATCTTTCCTGCAAAAGATTATAGTGTCCTTTAGAAAACCTGGTACTTTTTCTTTGTGAAGGTATTTATATACTGTGATCAGTCCTTCTCCCAAGCTCCTTTCTGATAATCTAAGCAGACTGAGCTCTTTAAGTGTCTCACAGAAAGGCACTTTTCCTTACTCTCAAATCAGGCTTTTTATCCTTGTACACACTTTCTAATTTTTCAGGATCCTTTAACCACCTATATCTGAGAAATACAAACAGTAAGCTGATATAGTCTGACCATACCATATACAGAAATAAAATAATTTCCCCACCATCATTCATTTCTCCTGTGTTTACATGTGTTGTGATTTGAATTTTCTTACCCAGTAATAGGCTAAGAGGTCAGCTTTCTGTCCAGTATGAATACAAACCTTTTCAGAGTAAGCAGTTTTCCAGATATAATCTGTAGGTCAGGCCTGTCTGTCTTATTCTTATTTAACGTGCTCTTTATTGTGATTGAATAATAGTTCGTTCATCAGTGTTTCGCATTGCTTGGTCAGATAACCTCTGTCTTTAGCAATCTTCCATCCACACAGTTGTCTTTATTACCCATACTTGTGATTTTCTCAAAGAAATCAGGTTTATTTAACAAGATGCTATTGTCACAAAAGTATATCGACTAACATGAACCGCATTATAGGTTTGTCAACACAGTCTTGCACCTGCTTCTGTACTGGTGACTAGGTCACATTAACTGTCCAGCTGAGTCAGCCAGTTAGTCCAGTTGAAACCCAGTGTATCAGGGAGGGATACAAACAGTGTTCCTCCCTGCAGACCCCTTCACATCTCTGCTAACACTGACCACAGCTGTGACAATGAGCCGAGGTCACCAAAGCCCTCCTGTGTGGACTGTTGAAGAGCCCTTTAGCTTTAATGACATCTGGGCGATGTTATCCGGGAGTAGCTAGTTTTAAACTGCCAACATGGATCTCTCAGTTTCTGTAGACAATTACAAATTTCTAAGCAAGTCACACCTTTCTAGAGGGGATTTGGAGGAGTTACTCCTTTAATGCTGTGGAGAATGGCATGTACATCCCCAGCATGTGTGGGAAAATATGCTCCTGAAAGCTGGTTGAAGGAGATTGTGGGTTAGAATTAGAGTGCTTTACGGAATTAAGTTACTGAAAATACTGCTTCTTTACTTTCCTAATCTGTTCAGCAAAAATCAGTTGCATGTGCTCTGGTTACATTTCATATGTTGTCAAAACAGTTCATCTGCTATGTGGAACATAACATTGTGGGAAAACTCTGAAAACAATATGGCAACTTGCCCTAGCCTGTTACAGCCACCTAATGTGCCTATAAGCTTTGACATTCTTTTTGAGCAACTTCGATACCTGACACAGAAGAAATCCCATAACACTTCTGCTGCACGTAGGTTTTTTTGAAGCAGTTGAAAGAGAGGTTCCCAGACCCACGGGATATCAGAGGTCTGGTTGCTTAGCTCTCCCTGGATTTCTTTCAACGTGCTGGTGTGAGCTGGTTGAATTGCAGTTCCTTGTAATTACCGTGAGGTGCCATTTCTGACCTTCTTTGAACTAGGGGAATCCTCATCTAACACTCACAAGCCTCGTGAAGCACTGTGGTAATTTGCACTTGATTCAAATTATCATGTAAGGTAAGTTATCCAAGGAAAAACTCTTCTTCCATTGCCCTAAATTCTTGATCAAGAATACAGAAATTGTGAGCTATACTTGGAATAACTCAATTCATATATATAGTTTTGGCCACAAATCAATGTCCTTTAGTGACTTAATCAAATGTGTCTTATTAAAAAAATTGGTGTTGATGCTTTCTTTACTGTATGTGCCAAGTCACAGAGCAAAAGCCACTGACATCGACTAGACCTTGGGCAGGGAAAAAGCTGCTGCTTAGAGCAACCCTGACAGTGGTTGTACAAGAAATACGCCAGGCCATGGTACAACCAGATGTCAAGCACCTCGTGAAATTACTATCAGATACATTTGTTGTCAGTAGAAACTGAAGTTTATCTAAATTTTCTGGGACAATCACCCATGGTACTGCCAAAGGAGTGGATTTCTTTCTCCCTTAGTGTAAAATATGCTTCTCCATGGAGACCTTTTTTCTTTTTTTTTTTTTTTTTAAATAAAGTCCTTAATTTAGGACTTCATTAATAGTTACTGCCTCAAGCCCTGATAAAACAGCATAAATACACCAAATATCTTTTAATTCCTCAAGGCTGAAGCCTAATCTACCAGGTAAAAGCCCAGTTTCTAATTAGTGTGCTTATTGCCTTGCTTTGGCCTTGCTGCTGTCAGAATGTAGTGGGGGTTTAGTGTTTTGTATGTGTTTTTGAGACTTGACTCAAACCAAAATGAGCTCAATGTGGAATTCAGTGCTGTGGCACTCTGTTGCTTTGCTGTTCTGAAAAGTTTATTAATTTGTTGGCAAAATTATTACTGTGGAAAGAAGGATAAAGATAGAAGGAAGCAGTTGCAGGCAGCATTTGCATAGCAAATGATAATGCAAATCACAGAAATAGAGTACGAGACAAGTCTGTTCTCTGTGTTTAGACAGGGACCAGAGTGCCCAGACCCTAGGGAGAATAGTAATTTCCCTGGTCAGTATTCTAAAAATAAATCACTGTGCGCGTGACAGCGAACAAAACAATAATTCTGAAACCAATGTGTGAAGCAATACAGCCATCCTCCTCTCCTTTTGTAATGATGGGATATTAAATTTTGGGACTGATTTATCATTAGATAACTATGTCAAGGCTATTCTTTCTTTGCTTTGTTCTGCTTTTGTTAGCTGAATTTTCCTGATCTGTTCAAAACCATGTTTCAGATGTTGATGAATGCCTTGAAGGTGGTTTGGGAACCTGTGGACAAACCTGTATCAATGTTCCAGGGTCCTACATCTGCTCCTGTTTGCCTGGCTACACTTTGGATATTGACAAAAGGTCTTGCTATGTGAATGGTAAGGTCATTTTCTTTTTTGATGACTAAAAAAGAGCTTTAGAGATTTAATTAGCATTAATTTTCAAAGTGAACCATGTCTGGCTGGTCCCTACTGGACAGTGACTGGGGTGCTTTGGTTCACTGATGGAAAAACTGCCTCTTCTATTGTGTGGGTAAGTGGCAAGGCCAAAAGTGGGTGTCACACAGAGTGATGGTGAAGAACGGGGAGTATGGTGGTGGGAAGATGAATGGACACGTGAAACCAAACAAAACTAAGCAATGCCTTCCTGTTTAGTACATATTCTCTCTCTGTGTGCTCGGAACTGTAAACTTTTATCCCACCCTTACTACTTCCTGGAAAACACATCAGTACGCAAGATTTGGCTACCTTTGCCTCTTTCAGTCAGCTGGCATTGATGTCTTTCCAGTGTGTCTAGGTTCGAGGGAAAGTGCTGTGAAATCATAAGCAGGAAGCCCTTATTTTTGGTTTGGTCCATTGGCGGTTTCTGAATGACCATGAGTGCGACTGTGAGTTCTTTCTCTCCTTTGCTCTGCCCTGAGTGTATAAATTGATTTCTGAATATGTAAGATGCATTGAAATTTTAAAAGGTTTTAGCTCTTCTAAGAGGAATATACCCACAGTTATGGCCTCTGAATAACCTTCATTTTGTCCTCAACTGATGCTACTCAGGGAAAAAAAAATCTAGTTGGATTTTATTGATTGGTTTAACGTTATATTGCATCTAGAGTATGAGGTGTGAGTGCTCTGAAGTTCACCTCTCACCTGTCCATCTTGGTTTCCCGAATGTCTGGGTTTGGTTCCTGTCTGGGACATGCTGCAGCTGCCTTCTGATCCAGGAGCTCAGGTTTTCTTTTTCTGACTAGTATTTCCCTGGGACTCTCACTAATGCAGAGATGGGATGTGACAGGGCATGTTTCTGACCCAAGAAGTAGGAGATGTACTTGAGTTCCTGTGCACGTAGCCTTCGGGACTGTGAACATAACCAAAAATATTCTGTGCAGCTCCCAACACGGCACCAACACGATTACTTCAGTTACTTCCTAGAATCATGGTTACTGACAGCAACACGTGACTCACAAAGACCCAAGCTGGATTTTTTTGTAGTCACACTTAAACATCTCTAGCCCCTTAAATAGAATTTTTAAAATCTTTTTTTAATAAAAAGTTTTTGTAACCTTTCACTTCTGATCTGAAGAGAAGTGAAAACAAGCACATTGCCTCACAGTGATACTTGTGCACAGGTATTTTGCAAAGAACAATTCTACCTTAATATCAGAGGACTTCAACTTTTTAAAATGTTATTACTGACTTTTATAGCAACAGTAGGTGAGTGATGGTTCAGGAGCTACTGTGGCGGATAAGGAACGCTTATGCTAGCCAAGTGAAATACCCTCATGTCTTTGACAGGAAGCACTTTGATGCAGGTGTTCTTTACCTGTTCATTAAACCCCTGATAAAATTAAGTCCAAATCTGACTTCTGCCTCTGCCCTCAAAGTTAGGATTGTTGGGTCCCTGTTCTGTTTACAGCCCTCATTCGCAGACGCCTGACAGGAAATTCAGAGTGGAAAGGACAAAAACAAAGTATATAAATTCTCTTGGCCAACTAATTGGCAAAAATGCAGGCAGTGCAGCTGTCAAATTCCTGAGATAAATCAACCTTGCTACACTTCACCGTTCGTTTACCATTTGCGTAAAGCAAGTCTTCATAGTTCAAATATTCTCACATGGGGTTGCTCAGTGCAAATAGCAGCAGAAAAAGGGAGTCACTAAAATCCTAGAAGCAGCTGCTATAACTGTGTGATAGGTTGAAAACTTAAGATACAAAACAGTCTGTTCGTATAGAAACAGGGTGCTGATCTTCTTCCTTGTGAACAGAAGAAAATTATATCTTGGGTGCTTGTCAGAACCTTCTGCCAAACTTGCTTTTCACTTGCAGAAATTAAAATCGGGCTCATTCCTCTACTGTGAAAGGGGTTGAATCAAACAACCTTGTGCCCATGATGAATGTGGAGGATTTGTAGAAGTGATGTCTGAGTTTAAAGCCTCAGGTTGCATGCTAATAGTAAAGATATTCAGTTAAAAGGTTGTAAAACTGGTCAATAAAACCAGTTCAATTTTCAAAAGTATATGTGCAAGAAAACTGATGATAGGGCATTTTTGATGACATTCATCCCTGATAAATGAGGAGTTGCTTCTGCATTGCAGGAAGATTAATTCAACAATGATTAGACAGGCCGGAAAGCTGTCATTTTGTGGATTTATATCGATAATTGCCTTTCAAAGTCACTTGATTAGAGCATTACTTGTATGCCATGGTCTGTTGTTTCAGGCAACCATGTTATAAATCCCCATCATTACCACTGCTTCTTTGAATGTTGTTTTAGTGGTAAATTAAAGACTAGGCTGTATACCTCCTGACTTTTTTTTTTTAATTAGAAAAAGAAACCTCGCACCTTTCTTTTTAAAATTAAGGCTAAAAATGTGACTGGTTACATAAAACGCTCATTTCCTCTGCTACACACTTGGCAGACATCCGTGATATTCAAATTGCCTAGATGAAAACCATTATGGTTCAGAAATGCAGTTAAGATTCCTTGGGCAATCTTAACCCTGCCCTATGGTGATACCATAAAAATAACAAAGAGGACTTGATGAAACTGGGTTAGTGTAATCTACAGCCCCAAACATTATGTCCTACTAATTGTATTTTCATACTTATCACCTGGTTTTAAGGTTGTGTTAAGGCAATTTGGACCATCCTAGCTGCTCATCACTTTCAACCTTAATTGGATTTCTAGAGTTTGGGGCATAATTGGAACGCCTTTCATTTCAACTTATTTTATGTTAGATTAATAATATGCTCTTACCCTTCCCTCAGTAAGAATACAGTTTTTCTCTGGAAGTTGCTGTTGAACAGTAGAAGTTGTCAGTCCAGATCTTTTGGTTTCCTTCAGCCCTCTCCATCACAAGAAGGCTCTACAGTCTCTAGTTTCTTCCTTTGCCCTGACTTAGGATCTTCAATTTTCTTGTTTGGATAGTTCAAGTGAGACTCCAGACCACCTCTGTGTGATAAATTCTTGCTATAGCACAACATTTGGAAGTGGTCTTCAACTTGGAAGACTTATGCCGTGGATGCATTTCCAGCCTCTGTTGGCAGGCATGCAATGGTTCTTTGGAACTAGGCTGTAGGACTTGGCATTACTGGTAACAACCACTGCAGTCTTGGTTTCGTGACTCAGATTTTTGACCTAACTTTCAGCATTAAATGTGAAAGGACCATTAAGCTTATATCTTACCGGTTCTCTGTGATATATCTGGAAAGTTATCATTAAAATATGAGAGAGATGGTTACGTCCTGAACTTTCTCATTGGCTAGTATAATACTGATGAGAACTTAATGCAGTGAAACTGCATGTTTATCTATTAATTAGTCTCTCTTTGTTTTCCTCATACCAGACCCTGCACCATTCCTACTTTTTAGCCATGGAAATGCCATCTTTAGAATTGACACTGAAGGGACCAATCACGAAAGATTGGTGGCTGATACTGGTCAGTCAACGCTTATGGATTTTCATTATACAGAAGAGAAAGTGTATTGGGTAGACTCTGAAAGGCAGCTACTTCAAAGAATTCACCTGAATGGCACAAAACAAGAGGTAAAGTAATCAGTTCTCTGGAATTCTCCAAGTCAATGGGCATAAAACCCTCTGTGGAAACCACCGGCTCTTCAGGTACAATTCTGCTGTTCCTGTTCATTGATTAGCACTTCAGAATTATTAAATAGTTTTTACTGTTGTAATAGTTACGTTCCTGAATCTAGTCTGGTTTACTGGCATTCCCAGTTTAGTATTTTCTGTGGATCAAGTGAAGGGGAGTAAAAAATGAAGGAGAGGAAATTCAGACAAACTAAAGCTTTGAAGACAATACTGTTTCTATCAGTTTTAAATTAATCCCTGGTACTATGAAAGTTTGTCTTCTAGATTACTGTAACTCGAACTGGCACAAATGGTATGAGAAGAATGCGCTTGAATTCCTGCTCATTTTTTTCTCAAACCTTTTATTAGTTTCTAGGGCTGCATGAATGTTTCTTTTAGCACTTTGTCCTCTGTTCAGAAGAAGACGTGCAGTTCATTGCATCTGGCTGATTAAGCAGGGCAGACAGGCTGTTGTGCCTGAACTTTAATGCTGTGAGTGCCTTCTTATAGTTGAGAGAGATTGCCGGTGTTCCTGTACCCATGTGGAGTCTTCACTGATGTATTTCACGCTGATTTTTAAGGATCTGGGTCCAGCAACAGTGCGTTAGGAAGTCTTCCATCTGTAACAGTACAGGTCTGTGTGCTTCACAGCGTGCCAAATGCAAGGTGCAGCTAAAAGATTAGTCCAGTGTATTTCTTGTGCGTAACATTTTTCCCCTTTTGCAGGGAGTCATTCAGTTCAGAAGGGGTATGTGCAAGTACAAAGTCCAAGCGAAAGTGGTGGTTAAAGAATAAGAAGGAGAAATATCTACAGGTCTGAAAGAAAATAAAGCAGGCAAAGGAATGAAATGGGAAACTTCAGTCTGGCACTCTATTCCCTGTATTGAAAGACTAATTTAGGGTAATCATTAGAATGCTTCTTGTTGTCAACTTGTTTGTTTGCTTGTTTACAGAGACTATGTTACATAGACAGAGGCATTTCAGGATTTGCTATTGACTGGATAAATCAAGACATTCTCTGGGCCAATAGACAGAAAGCAACCATAGAAGCGACAGACATCAATGGCAAGAAACGCCGAGTTCTTCTAAGAGATGTTGGTCATCCCACAAAGATTACCATTGATGCTGAGCAAAGGTAATTTTAACTAGGTTAGTAATTTCATTGAAATGGCTCAAAATACACAAAGTGCTATGATTGCGGTTTATAGGCTGTTGGGCTGGTCTGTGCATGCTGTATTATCTATAGTCCAATACCTGATTGAACTTTGACAGAAGAAATTAAAAGATTAATAAATATATAAGAGATAGAGAAGTGCATGAGAAAAGCCCACCAAAGTCTAATGCAGAATCTATACCTCTTGGTCATCAGGAAAAGTTTTGCTGGTGAGGAGAGGTGAGGGGAAAAGAGGCGTTGCTGGTCCTTTCTCAGACAGCAAAGTTTCAGGGCAGCAGAAAGCAGGATTGGAGCAGCAAGGGGACGGATGCCTGAAAATGTTGTGAGTCCTTTGTGCTCCAAACCTGGCACACTTAGAATATAAACTGGTATGTTTTCTGAACAAAAGATCTGAACTTATTTTTTCTCCTGTTTCCCTTGTATCTTTGTCAGTTGCCCTGAATATTGTTTCTGAATCTACTGTTGCTCCTTTGTGTTACTGGTAGTTTGGTCTTCATAAAGATCCTTTTTTCAGCTTCATGCCATTTACACTGAGAACTGTGCTTGCATAAGAGATTTGGCCTCCTCAAGAGTTATCGATATGAATTGTCACAGTGGTCTCTCCATGCTAATTTCTCTTTACTTCTAAACCTCTTCCATTAAAGCTGCAAAAAAACCAAAAGCTTGAGGAGACTTTGAGATGCTTCTGTTTCGTACACCGAAGCATGTTTTTGTTGCCACTTTTGCTTTGCAGCAAAGTTGCTCAGCAGTGTGTGAAAGTATTTTAATATTAAGGCTTATGTGTTCTTTCTAGTGCGTTTATACATACACCAATCTTCTGATGCTTGTAGCATTGTTAGTATTCTTTGGAGTCTTGTCGTTTCGGTAGGATTTAAAGGTCCGAACATCAGCCTATTTTCTTTTTTTCTTTTAAATGTAGTACTTACCATTCTTGGAAATTTTCACAAGCTCTCAAACCCACTGTCAAATGCCATTGAAGCACATGTTGCAAATGGCATTACAGGGATATATTTGCTGAACTTATGTGAAATTTGGGGAGACTCAAGTGTGTGTATTCACCTAGGTGTGATTCCCTGTGCATAAAAGCTGTACTCATGTGCTTACAGGGAGGGCAATAAGCCAGTAACAAATTGTAACGAAAGCAGACTCCAAGAAGTCTGACATCATTTTTATGCCCTACGGCAATTTGCTTGTACGAAAACTCTGAGGGCTTTATTTTTAATGTGAAGTGAATTAACACCCCACCAAGTATGTTTATGTGCAGAGGCATAAACATGAACAAAATCTGATATTAACAATGTCGTCCTTCAAACATGTGAAACTCTTAAGTAATGAAAGTCTTAATAATAATAATTAATAATTAATAATTAATAATAATAATAATAATAATAGAGTTTTTCTCAAAAGATGTGTCTGGATATTGGCAGCAATAGGATTGTTTCAGTAGTAATAATATAACTATTGCTGTGAGATTGATTTATTTTTTAATGGTGTTTAGAAATGCCAAAAATTAAGGATTAAGACTAAAGAAAAATAGAGGGCAAATAGAGTAAATGCTGGCAATTACTTTCAATTTTCACCCTTCTTCTGTTGTCCTGATTGTTCATGTCGTATCCTGTCCCTACACTGATGCGCAAAAGTTGTGTATAGACACTATTAGCACTTAGTTTCCTTATCTGTAAAAAGTGAATCCTAGCATTTCTCCAAACTTCCAGAGTAGTGATGTTTCTCAATTAACAGGTGCTACAGAAATGCAAGCTTTAGTATAGTCCCTTCCCAGTAAGATCTAATCAGTTTGGGAGCCTTTGGTGTGTGATTAAAATAAACATAGTAAAGCTGGCTTGATGGTGCATTGTTTTGTAAGTATAAATTGTTCAATTTTGTGCAGATAAGGCAAAATGATGATGCCTCTTGGAATTTTTGTGCATAAGAAACCCAAGCAAAGAATCTAAACCCAAACATTAAAAAATAAAATATATCAATGAATGATGGATAACTTGCTATTTTGGAAGAACTGCTGTTAACCGTAGTCACATCATAAATCTGGGTCTGATCCATGAATAACTTAACATAAAAGTAGCTTTAGTGCATAACTGTTTTGAGTATTGGAGCTGTATTTTGACTGTGTCTTAATTTAATAACAGCATAGTCTGGCTACTATAACCATCAGGAAGGTAGAAAGAAATGAGAACAATAATAGAAATAGTATTTTTAAGTCAAGCACTTAAGTGATGTGTTCAACGGGAGTTTCTGGAGATAGATACCTCCCCAGAAGCAGATGGCAATGTCTATCTGGTCAAAGACGTGCCTTTTCCCCAAGTTTGTAGGAGTTCCCCGTAGATTTGAGAGATTATTCCAGTTTTCTTCTCTGACTACATGGCTGAACAAAGCAGAGACAGACAATAGTGCTTCGTGCTTAAGCTGGGCTGATTCTCGTTTGACCTACATGAGAGAAATTTCTAGTATCTAATTACCTCCTGAACAGAGTCTCTGAAAAAACAGATTTATTAAAGTAAGAAAGCAACTTTGGTTGTGGTAACATTGCTTCTGTTAAACAGACAATGCTTTGTTGTCAAAAATTATTTCCATTCTTAATAGAGCCGTGTTAAGGAGAGATGTATATGGGGCTTTCCTGAAATAGGGGAGTGCGTATTAAGAAAGTCCCTTGCTTTGTTAGTAGTTTTGGCTCTGAAAGCACTGTGGCAAGACTGAAAAATTCTGGGTACAGGAGCAACTAAACAAAGATTGTGTAGCAGTGATGACATCTTGCAAATGTGGGGGCCTGTGGTTTGGTTGAGTTTTTTTCCAAAACATGCCTCTCTTGCCTGCAGGCTATTATTTTGGTCTTCAGATGGTACAGTTTCCAGCATACACCGAATGTCTCTCAGTGGAAGCGACGTGAGAAACGTTTTAAGAACCACAGAAAAAATAAAGGCCATATCACTAGATTTGGTTGACAGAAGGCTCTACTGGATCCAACATGACCACAGGAAAGAGATTTCCCATATCGGATCATCTGACTACTATGGTAGAGCTGTTCGTTTGCTCAAAAATTCTGTCCGGTGAGTTTCCCTGAGCTTGTCAGAAATAAAGCACTGATTTCCTGGGGATGCAGTTAAGCTCTCTTCCTCATTCTCCCTTTTATTTTGTCAGTTCATAACAAAATAAGGAGTATAAAGTGTAGTGAAAATGGCCCATAACTGTAAATCTAAAACTACTCCTAGGAAAATGGGAAAAAAATCACTGTTGTAAGGATAATACTGCCGCTCGGTACTCTCCATCTTCCAAGCTTTTAGCGAATGATAACTACTTAATCCTTAGAAATCCTCTCTGAGTGTTTATTAGTGGCCTTTTTCTGCAGATAGAGAAGCTAAAAGCAAGAGATTAAATGATTTGTCCAAGGTCACAGTGGGTGAGCTCAGGTGTCTGAGCTGTGCTCAAGAGACTGAGCTAGATCAGGTCTTTCCTATCCTCCTCTAAGCCTGTTGTCCTCCTTAGCTGCCGGGTGGGGAGGCTCAGATAACCCCCTGTGCTCAGGATCTCCAGGCAAGCATCAGCGGAAGTGGTGAAAATTGTCCTATACAATGGACTTGTTCCCTTCTGCTCCCCTGTGCTGGGCCTAAGCATGGCTGAGGGGGCTGTTAGACCCATGTGCTCTTGCGTGATGCCTTTAATATTTGGCCTGCGTGCTTTGCAGCGGTATAGATGCTCCATGGGCGTGTTTTCAGTGAAGTACTCAGGAAAAGGTTGCCCTGTGTCACCAGTTTCTGTCAGTAGGACTGGACCGGCTTATGCGTAATACAGCTTGCCAACTGCAAAATGAAAAAGCCACGTGGGTTTGCCAGCCTGCTGATTTAAATATGCAGCACACCGTTTGTACGTGATGAACACAAAGCTGGTTGCTCCCCACAATTCCAGCTGTCACACTGGATTTTGCCTTACCCTTTTGCCCTTTCTCCCTCAAGTTGGCTGATGTTCACTAGGGCATCAACACTTTCCCTTTGACCCTGGATGGTATGGATTCTCCTTTTTCCACCTGGAACACGTACTGGAAAATAAAGGCAAAAATCAATCTTTCAGTATTTTTTCTGCTTTCCTTCTTATTTAAAACTGGGCCCCTTTGCCGTTTTTGCTGGCTGATATAACTGAACAGCGAATGGAATCTAAATTCCTGCAATAAGAGAAAGTAACAAGACGGATTTTAGGAATGCCCTACTCCTACCCCTCTAGAGCCACCCTTACTTCCTGGGACAGTCAAAAACATCAGAGCAGGCACTGGAAACTGGGAGGTGGGGGAAATATTCTGACCTACGTCCTTCAACAAAGCGAGTGTCCATTTTAGTTGCTGCGTTCACCGCAAGCAAGGTGATACCTAGGTTTTCTCTGACAATTGAGTCATTCCTGAACAACAGCTCATATAACCTGGGAGAAATGCAGGTTATCCATTTTGCATCTATTTCTTGCAAATCTGTAGGATTCTGGGTGCTGGATTATTTGGGAATATTTCTGGCACCGTGACTGATTCTCATATATATATAAGATAATATAAGATACATACATATATATATATATATAAAAAGAATACAAAGAGAGGTTATTTACAGTGAATTTGACTGAACTAGATGCTCAGTAAATATACAGTGATCAGGTAATGTGCCACTTTGTGTTATCTTCTCTTTGTTGTAGACATCAATTGCTTGGTATGTCTCTCTTTGCTGAGTACCTGTACTATTCAGAGTTGAAATCTGGTATGATATGGAGAGCCAACAAGTATACTGGAAAAGTTTTAGTCACAATTAGCCTGAAGCCATCATTTTTTCCACCAGTGGAGATAAAAGTGGTGCATCCATTTAAACAGCCAGGTGCAAGAACAGATTCTCAGGATTTCGGTAAGTAAACTGCAATGATACAGTTGATGTGTGAGATCAATCATATTGAACCACAGAATGGTTTGGGTTTGAAGGGACCTTAAAGATCACCTAGTTCCAACCCCCCCCATGGACAGGGACACACTCGACTAGACCAGGATACCAAAAGTGCCATCCAGCCTGGCCTTGAACTCTTCCAGGGATGGGGCCTCCACAGCTTCCCTGGGCAATCTGTGCTAGTGCCTCACCACCCTCACAGTAGAGAATTTCTTCCTTACATATATTTATTTAAATCTATCCTCCTTCAGCTTAAGGCCATTTCTCCTTGTCTTGCCACAACATGCCCTTGTAAACAGCCTCTCTCCAGCTTTGTTGTAGGCCCTGTTTGGGTACTTGAAGGCCACACTAGGTCTCCCTGGAGCCTTCTCTTCTCCAGGCTGAACAAGCCCAACTCCTCCCAGCCTGTCTTCATAGGAGAGGTGCTCCAGCTCTCTGATCATCTCCATGGTCCTCCTCTGGACTTGCTCCAACAGGTCCATGTCCTTCTTATGTTGGGGACCCGAGAGCTGGACACACTACTCCAGATGGGGGTCTCATGAGAGGGGAGTAGAGGGGGAGAATCACTTCCCTCGACCTTCTGGTCATGCTTCTTTTGATGCAGCTCATAATATCTTACAGTCTGATTTTTCACAGTAATAATTTTCTTCAGCAAAATTCCTGGCCTTGGTGAAGTCAAGGAAGAAGTTTCCTTTCACTTCAGTGATCCACAGTTCCACCTGGTGTGTGTAGTATCAGGCAGGATAGGGGGAACTTTCCCCTTCAAATGCCTTGTTTGCAGTGCAAAGAGGTATTGAGAAGGAAATCAAACTTGTAAACTCAGGGAGCCTCCATTCAGAGGCAATACTTGTTCTGTGCTTCCTTCGAGGAAAACGTTCATCCTGGAAAATGGAAGCTCTTTTTTCAGCTGACACATTTGGTGCTCTCACACAGAGTAACTAGGGAAGGATAGATTTGTGATGCAGACAGTGGCATGTCCACACATCTCAGAATTGTTACAATGAGATTTGGAAAGTCTCATGAGTCCTCCTTGGGTGTCTGTCACCATGTCTGTATAATGCATGAAGATGGAGAGGAAGAAACAGTGGCCAAGAAAGGTAGTTCACAATAGCAGTCTCTTGAACCAGGGACTATTGGTTGTGTTACATATGTCCTCTCTACAAGAATGTGTAGCATAATTCCATTGACCATGGGCACTTAGCTTTTATTCTTCCCTTGGAAGATTAACTCCACTTCTTCCACCAGGACATGCTGCTTTCCAGTGTTCCTCTTTGCACTGGAAAGAAGGTTTCCCCACCTTTATTAATAAATATACTACCAGTGGTTTTAAATGCCTTGCAGTATATATCCCTGTATTTCCAACACGTTTAGTAATTTTTGGTACAATAGTAATTGTTGTCAGCAGTAGGCTTTTTTTAATTCCAAATACCTTCTTGTAAAAATGTCTGGGAAGTGATGGAGTAGAAAGCAGCTTAACAGGCTGAATCCAGATGAACCTTTTGGACTTTGCATGTATGTTGCTTGGCTTATCTAGTGCAAGAACTGGGATGAAAGGAGGCCTAATGAGCCTGGAGTGCAAATAAGATTTATAGCTGATCTTGCAACAGAGAAACCTGGACATAAAAGCATACCTAGACTAATTGGATGCTCTGTACAAGCTGAGAAAGTGTATGTTGCAATGTAGTGTCAGCTGCGAGTTATCAGGCCTTCTGATGTCAAGTGAGTTCTTTCAGATGGAAAGGGAACTGACAAGAAGTGCTCAACTGACATGATTTGATTATTTTTTTTTAAACGGGAATTTGGATTATTTACTTTAGTACTTAAATTCCTCATGTCCCTTCTTCCCTTTCTCTTTGAAAAGACTTTCCTGGATTGGTCAGGACCAGTAAGTACAGAAAAGAGCATTAATTCAGTTACGGGTTTACCATAGCCCCACACAACAACTTTAGCACGGCAGTGTCTGAAAGATGGCCTCTAATTTACCTCAACTCCCTTTGACAGCTAACCTTAGATTTGATGACAGTATGTGTTTTCATAAATGCCTGCTGGCATTTTTATTAATGGTTCATAAAATATCTTAATTACTTTAAAATCTCTGGATTTTTTTTTAAAGTATCTTCTCTGACAGATTAATGACATCCAGTACAATCAGGATTTTTATTTTTTTTTGAGGAATACTATTGTGTTTCTTTCCAGTGTAAGACACCAGCATCAGCCTATTATCTGAGATCACCCATTCCTATATGAGAGAGGTGATGGGAGGGGAAAAAAAAATACAAAACCCAAACAAGCTAGATAGTATGATTTGTAATTGTTGTTCTTCCAGAAAAGATTACCTTAAAAACTTTGTGATTGATAATTTAGGCACCATTCACTTTAGGTGTTGAAATGTGATTTATTTTTTTTTACATAGTGATTTGGCAATATCAAGTCCTAATAATTATTCAGTTTTAAAAGACTATATTCTTGACATTGCCCAGATGGCAAAATTATTGCTTCTTTTATTTCTCCTGTAATTCCCAGGTGTCTTAGGTCTCATTAGACCAATAATGGTACAAGCAAGGGGCAAAACAACAGCACCAGTAATAAGCATAAAATGCAGCCTTGAATGAGGTCTTGTTTCTGTTTTGTATTGCTTGTAATGTATTGTTTTGTGATTGCATGTGCTTGCATTTCGTCATTCTAATGAGTTCTGTATTTGAAGATTAGACACCCCACTGCTGTATGTTCCTGATTCAGTTGCAGTGGGGACAAAGATTAAGGGTCCAATTCCAAACTAGTTTTACAAAAAGAGGGTCACAGCTAAAAATATGCAAAATTCAACTCTCAAAAGCTAATGTGCTTAAAAACATATGTAATATCCATCTAGTCATCCATTCATCATTGTTCATTTAGTGATACAACTTTTTTAGAGAAGAATTAAATGTGTTGATGCAAATAAGTGCAATGTTGATGGTTTCAGCCAAGCTGAGGTGTCTGTTTGGGAAATTATTTCATTCTTATATAGATGTGATCTGTCATTCCACCAAACTGCCAGCATTTTCTATGTGGTGGCTAGCAGATGACTAAATGTCGAACTTCAAAATTACGCTGCTTTCCATCTCCTGGAATATAGAGTGTGGATTGGAAATAGCACAAGAAAATTGCTCACGTACACATTTCTTTGCCTGTGTGAGCCCATGATTTCTTATACGTTGCACAGACAGCCCAGGGTAAAGCCAGTGTTGTGTGTGGGTGGCCGCACACCCACATTCAGCACCAGCAGTTCAGCTATTCTTAGCTTGGGAAAGGGGCAAGCAACCCCAGAAGACGATTAGGAAGATTAAAACAAAAATAATAGTTTGGGAGACAAAAATAAAACCATGAGTGTTGCATATCTGTGAAAGCACCAGCTCTAAAAGGCAGCTGAGCACAGACACGAGGCTCTGCAAGTCTACTTCACGTTCCCCTACTTCACGTTCTCTCTAGATCTTCTTGTGCTGATGTGAGAGCTAGGAATGATCATTTGCACAGACCTAGTTTTAGTCTTCCAAGTACTTTAATTTTTATAGTAACTTTTTGGCTAGCTATTTTCTATTAATACAAAGTTCCTTGGTTTTGAGCAAGTAGCTGTTAAGAAGACGCATCGCTGAGCATCTTTGCTCAAAATAGTTTCTCCTTGAAGGCTAATATGGTAAGAACTCCATTGCATTTACACTATATTTGTTCTTCCAGAAAAAGGAACCTGTGATTTGAACAAAGAAAAGTGCAGAAGAAGAATCTGCAGGCCAGACTCAAGATCTCATCGGTGTAAATGTTCTAGTGGCTTTATTTTAAGTCGAAATAAACAGTTTTGTGAAGGTAATAAATGAATCTCCTGTCAGCTTTATTCCAGTGAGATGAAAAAAATTGTTCTCTTCTTTTGCTTTGCTCGTATCTTGAGTATGAAAAAACACTCTGAGGACTTAAAAATTCCAGGTGTGCCATTTCAGTTTGTGTCCTTCCAGGTTCTGAAATAGTCTGAAGAGTTCTATGAAAGTGAGACCCGTGAAAGTGTCACAAGTGCTATTCTTGTGAGAAAGTTTGGTCTTAGGCTAAGTAGTTAAAGGAGCTTCAGAGAAGTAGATGTACTAATGGGTGCTTATTTAATTTTTAAATAAAAATTAGAACAGATGTGTCACCAAAGGAGAAACATTGAAAAATCCTGTGACAAGACAGCTGTCTAAAGTTTCGCTTTCAAAAGAGACACAAATTCCTAACATGCTGCTGAATGTTTTAATCTTGATTGTTTTAATAAAAATCTAACATTATTATTAGTAATAGCTAACATATTACTTTTAGAAGCATCTTTTTCACTACACAACCAGATTTGTAAAGAGATAAATGCATGAAAATTGCTAGCTCACAGGATTTACAGACCTGCCTGGGCAGCTGCCATCCAGTTCTCAGGAAATTCACCAGGACTGCTTTCTGAATTTCGACTTCTAAACCACTTCCATTTTTTGAGAATTTTACTTTAGTCACGTTGGAGCCAAATTTTTTTAAAGAATTTTTGTCCAAAGAGTCTAATGTAAAATTTTTCGGTGCACACAGGATTTAACTGGCACTGGAACGTGTATGGGAAGGCATACTATTGCAAGTCCTCTGGGCACCTATGCCAGACACATGCAGCCTGTGTAGGTTTTGCTAGAAGGTTTTTAGAGCTTATTTTGATTAAAGCCTGCAAACTTGCTTTTTCTCATTTACTAGGACAAATATATTTTTGTAAAATTAATGGGAAAAAAGAGGTACTTCTTGAAGACTGAGAGTTTGTTGCATTAATCTAGTTACCAGGCACTGGTTGATGACATTATTCTGACACAGTGAGTGGTTCTTTTGGCAGATATCAATGAATGTGGCTTCTGGAATCATGGCTGTACTTTGGGCTGTGTGAACATCCCTGGTTCCTACTACTGCACCTGCCCGAGAGGCTTTGTTCTCCTGCCTGATAGGAAAACATGTCATGGTAAGTCGCAGTGATACATTAACGCCTCCAGTATGATATTGGAGAGAGCCCTCACGTAACACTGGAACCGCTGGAAGTTGTGTGTGTTGCATTGCTCGCTTCCAATCCCTTATTATGTAAGTAGGATCAGCTTAAACTGAGTGAACCAAATTCAGATGTCATGTTTAAGGAAGTGTAAGTTACACGTGAGCAATCAAGTGTGAGCCTCTTCAGGAGGACAAAAAAAAAAAAAAAGACAGGTCTCCAGAGAGACCTCTTTGCTCAGGTTAGGCTCGGTGGCACATTCGAGATGGATAAGCAGTTCTACCTTTTTAAATGTAGTCGCTGAATTTGGCTCACTCTCTCTAACCTGCATAACAATTTGCACAGTCTCTGATTGAGCAATTTACAGCATCATCTTTTTTTCTTTTCAGATCAGGGTTGATAGCATTGCTAATGGGCATGAAATTAATGAAAGTTAATGTGTATGCATTTGTTTACAGTGAATGACACACGGAAGTACTCATAAATGTGTTTGTTCCCGGGGACTGCTGCACTTGTGTTTTGGGTTGGTTTGGGTTTTTTATCAGTGACACTGTGTGTAAGTATGCCTGAGAGAACTTATCCATCTAACATAGGTATATAAACCAGGAAGCTCTCTGAAGCTGGATAAACGTGAATAATCTAAATGCAGAGAACACAGAGAACTGGAGTGAAAAAACAGATCTGTCTGTCAGTGAGCTTCAAGGACCGTATTTTAGTCACAGTAAGAGTCAGAGGGAAGGTTTTTATTCTCCCTTTAGGTAGCATTGTGTATATTCAGCCTACAAATGGATTAAGCATTTCTAACTTAAGTCTAGAACATAAAATGTGAAATACATCCAAGGTTTGAGGTCTTGGGATATTCCCAGTCACTTTTCTATTTCATAATGAAGTGGAACTTAGACGTAAGCAAAGGGTCCTTGTTTTGATGGAAATAAAACCTCGGTGTATGCCCCAAGTAGAAGTGCCAGTGTGCACCAATGAGTTCAGTCTGGACCATGGCAGGATCAGGACCTAGGGTATGTTAAATATTGCCACTAGAGAGTATCAGAGCCTAACAGATTTTAGCAGTCACTCTATCTAGTTTAGACCTCCAAGAGTCACTTCTCCCTCTCTATTAAGAAGGAGCCAGAAGTAGGATTCAGTGACCCAAACTTGGGGGCCCAGAGTGTGTGGGACAGCTGCAGAAAGCAGTCAGATGTGACAGAGGACCTGCAGCCAGAGGCTGTTGGGAGGTGGGATATGCTTTTGTGTGCAAATCTACACTTAGGCACTGTGCAACTCAGTCCTGTTCTAGATGACTATTTTGAACTATACACCTACATTCTGAGTGGCTCAAATTAGGTAGAAAGTAATGTTTTTCTAACACAGGCTAGGGATGCAGCATGGACAGTATAACTCCTTAACTACCGCAGCACAAGGCAGATATGTCACCATCTATGCAACGTGAGAGAGAGATGTGAAGTGAGAAGTCCACATGCTGATCAGACATTTTGATGCCTCCTCCTCCAAGTCCTGTGCAACGCTCTTCATCTAAAGCCACAAGCTCTTGTCAGAAAGAAACAAGATCTGTTTCTTGACCCTCTTCACTGTGCCTGAGGAGTTAGAACAATACACTCCAAAGCACAGTTGCCCTGGCAAAGCAGAATTTGCAATAGCTATGTGTCATTTAAGCCAGTGTAGGCAGCTGTGGAAAACCTGCATTAGTTCCAGTCTTCCAGCGGGTGTTGCCATACGGCACTAGTATTGGCATAAAGAGATGCAGCACTGCAAGAAGGGTGAAAGAAGGTTATCTTGTGAAATCGCATTAAAGAAATACTCCAAAAAATGTTGGCACTCCAACAATTATAAATACAGGAAAATAAAGGAAAGCTATTGCCAGGTCCTCAGATGGTTTTGCCACTACACCTTCAAAAATTACCACTAAGGAACATAGTTGTATTTCTGGAAGGTTCATCTCCTGTTTTCGTTGATTCTAGATCTGTTTACCCTTGGAGTAGTAGGAAAGTAGTTTTTCCTCATTCTCTTTTACGTGTTATTCTTTCAGCATAACTTCTTTGTAGTTTTTTAAACCTGATCTATATAAAAAAGAAAGCTTTCTAAGTTATTTTTATTTTGATAACACTTCTTCATACAATTTTGGAAAATTTAAAGCTGATCAATATAATGACTTCAGGACCCAGCAATTTTGGCTTTCTCCTTTGCTGTAGTTAGGAGAGGGTGAGCAAAAAATATTGGAAAAAACCCAAACCAAACCCTGGAAACGCCACAAAAGTGGTGTACTCGCAACATCACACTTTTATTTTTTCCTTCCCTTCCTTTCTTCCCTTCCTTTTCTTCTCTTCCTTCCCCCTATTTAAGAAAGTGTCTTTTGGCAGGGATTAGTGAAAATTTTTGTCATGATTTAAGATATAATTTTTTCTTCTTTAAATTACTGTAGAGCTAATTTCCTGTACAAGTAACAACACTGAATGTAGCCATGGTTGCCTTCAAACATCTAAAGGGCCTGTTTGCTTTTGTCCTGAAGGATCTGTACTCAAAGTGGATGGCAAAACATGCACGGGTAAGTAACATTTTTCTAGCTGTAGTGACTGCCAAACTCTGTTTGCTCTTGGCACTGAGACCCAGAAGTGAATGATGGCATTTTACGCTCATTTTGCACAGCTGTAAATGATTGTACAAGCTAGGAGGCAATAGAATGTCAGGCTCTTTGAGTGCTGAGATGAGCAATATTCATCTTCATTTTTTAATAGATGTGTCTTAGCAGCAGCGTCCAATATTGGCAGGGGAAATTCTTTTGTTGTCAGCACAGATCAATGCACTTCCCAGATGTTTGTTGCAGGAGACATCTATAATTTACATTTGAGGGGAAATATAGGTACAAAACTGGGGCTTAAGATTTGAAGACTTTATTGACATCATGCAACCCAGTTTCAGAATCACTCTAACTTACAGCAATTTCACCTAATTACCCACAAATTGAATGTTTACAGTCAAAGTATTTGAAGCTGATACACCCACTAATCTGTCATTCCTGATGCCAGCAAGCTTTCCAAATTCAGGGGACCAGAGTTTTTCAACTGCATCCTTTTAGTCTTAGGGGTCGAGATAGCTTAATGCCAGCCTTGCACCATCCCCTTCCCCTTTTACATCCCTTACATACTGTGGACCTTACTGCATACTTAAATACAGTTAGTGTTGCTGTCTCGCTAGGGACACTCTGTGGAGTAAGGTCAGGTTGGCATTGTGGATATAGCCATTGTACAGCCCCACGAAGAAAGGATAGTTTCTTTTAATATGAAATCTTTGTCTGTTGTATTAGAAAGTCAGTGCATTTCATCAAATTTGCCATCCTAGCCTAATTAGCTTCTGGGGAGAGAATGGCATTAATTTGCTGTTTCTTTGCATGGAGTGCAAAATCTGATGAAATCTGTTACTCTGTTGTAGTTGGGAAGAGGTTTGCATGGGAGAAACCATTCTCTGAAATAACGAACACATGGAAACCCCCTTCACATATCCCTGTCCCTCACCCACCCTATTTCGTGTTGTGAATTTTCAGGAAAATTCAGGAACTTTCTGAAAGAAGTTACTACTAATTTGATTTCATTTTACTAGACTTCTGCTTTCAGCAGAAGGCGTTTCAGTAAATGTCAGTCACTGGGATGCTTTGCACTGTAGAAATCCCAAGCAGAGTGAATCCTGCTCTTGTTATATTTTTTTTCTTGTAATGTCAAAGCTAAATTTTTCAAATGCTCTGTTTAAGGTTGTACATCTCCAGACAATGGTGGCTGTAGTCAAATATGTTCTTCTTTAAGCCCATCCTCCTGGAAGTGTGCTTGTTTTCCTGGATATAAGCTTCAGCGAGACAGAAAGCACTGCACTGCTGTAGGTTGGTATCTCGGTATGCCTGCACATTTCTGCCAATAAAAGCAAAACCTTTTAAGAGTCCTTTAAAGTGGATTGCATAACTGGGATCCATTTTTGTGCTGGTTCTAGGTTACTTTGTGAAACTTGGTAAGTGTTAGTTGTTTGGAAAAATAACCTGTTATGGAAATATATCAGAACAGGCACCAGTATATGGTTCAATCCCCCGCACAGAAGATTCAGTCTATTATCCAACCTCTGCATTTCACTCTGGACTCCTGTACTGCAGAGGTTTATCCACAGTATACAGGTTTTTGTACCTTCATATAAACGTGGGTGTAGTTTCGGCCCAGTGTTACAGAATTGGAGTTGGGGTGTCTACATTTGGAGAACAGGGAAGGGAATAGTCTGTTGAAGGACCTTCCCTACAAGGACATTTCTTCCCCACTGGCCCCAGAAAACCCAGGTATTTGATATGATGTTTGGACTCCAGACCCTTCTGTTTTTTTCTGAGAAGAGGGCAGACCCTGGCGAGCAGCAAGGTATAAGCAATTGTATGAGAGACAGGGGGAAAGAGAAGTGTGTGATTTTTTATTTTTTTTTTTATTTTTTTTTGAGGACAGCATTGCTTTTACTGTGAAAGAATTCTCATGTGCAAAAGCCAAGTCTTCTGGCATTTATGGTGACGCTGTGAAATGCAGAGGGAAGATTGTCTTGAGGCTAAGTCACTCAGTGTGAAGTGCAGCAGGGCCTTTATCACAAATTTTGAGGCTGATCTTGGGCAAGGCACTGACGCTGAAAACCTATATTCACCTTTGATTTCTGAGACAAGTGGAATGTAGGACAAGGGCCTTCATTTCTTTGTGCTTATGCTCCTCGTTTCATCTTCTGCCATTACTTACTTACAGTATTAGCTAGGTAGTGATACAGGCTAGAGATCTCTTTGAACCTAGTGGGATTAACACATGTGCAAATTCTCACCAACAGGTCCTAAGCCATTTTTGTTATTTGCAAATGGCCAAGATATCCGACAGATCAGTTTTGATGGAACAGATTATGCAAGTTTACTTGACTGGCAGATGGGAATAGTCTTAGCACTGGATTCTGACCCAGTGGAAAATAAGGTAAGGCATTAAAAATGAGAGGATTTTGAAGTGTTACAAGGACAAATGGATTGGGCTTTCATGTGCCTTAACCTTCCTGCGGTCAGTGATCCAGATTACACATTTTGCTGCTCGTTGTTCTGTTGCCTGTCCAGGAGCACAACGGCTACAGGATGGCAAACATTAGCTGACGAGTTTGATGCTTTACTTACCAGTTTAATGTGCTTTGTACACTGACATGGCTAATTCACAGAGAATCCAGATTACTAAATTCACCTCAGGCATGATTTCAATTTCAGATAACTTCTGTGTGATTGGTAGATGTCTCCCTTAAGATTTCTGTCCTGTTTCCTGGAACTAAATTTTGGGTTGTTTGGAGGGGTTTTTTTAGTGGTTTGGGTGGTTTGGGTTTTTGGTGTTTTGTTGTTGTTGTTGTTGTTGTTGTGTTTTTTGTTTGTTTGTTTGTTTTTGGTTTTGTTTTTTGTTGGGAGGTGGGGTAGTTTTTGTTCTTCGTTTGTGGGTTTTTTCATTGAGTGGCTGTAAAAACAACAGCATCTTTTTTTCTGTACAGCTACGTCCCACAATCCCTACTAAATGTAGGAGTAATCTTAACAAGAATTACTTCCTATCTCCTGACATTATTGAACAAAACTGCTGAACGCTCACTGGGTTTATTGTTCTTATGAAATATATTCCCCATATTACAAGATATTGCTGTTGGAAACGGGAGTCTCCTCTGCAATAAAGAGCTGTATGTACGTGTGGCCGCATCCCAGTGCCTTACTCCTTGCCCAGAATTGGGAAGAATAGGATTTCAGCTGTGCTTTGCTAAACCTTCTGTGGCAGATAGTTATTTTTTTCCCATGGTGAGACTTACTTATGCTGTAAAAGTGTTACAAAAAGATACTGGATGGTACAGTGAAAACTGAAGAGGAGCTCAGTTAAGTTGCTGGAAGCACCTCAAGGCCTGGACGGACACAACTAAACAAATGAGAATGTTGCCAGAATCAGCGTTAGAGGAGAATCATTTCAGGCACTGCTGGAACATCGCCACTTGCTCCTGAAATAGGGCCCTGCTGGGGGAACTAGCAGTTGTTCTGTGCGGTGCAGAAAATAAATCAGCTGCGCCACTGACACAGGGTGCGCGCTCCTGCTCCGCCTCACAGGGAGCTCTGCGCGGCGGTGGGGTGGGCAGCGTGGAGGTGAGGTGATGCGCCGTGGGCCAGCCAGGCTGCAGCAGCCTGGTCCTGGTGGTACAGAACTGAGTAAGTGCAAGGTAAATTAGCTCAGCGTGGCTCTGTGCTCCCACGGGAATTGCGTTAGCTGGTTTAATGCTAGAAGCCTCCCTTCTGCTTTGTTTGGCCCCATGGTTAGCATCAAAACAAAGTTACTTGTTTTGTTGCTACCATTTGCAAAGAAAACCTCAGCATTGCTTTGTGTATGGTTCTGCCATACGGTGTTTGGCTCCCTCTGGATATCGAATACGAGACAACTTTTTTCCTCCTCATCCTTGAAAAACACAAGACTAGTTTCCCTACCATCTGAACTTTTATTTTGATCCAAAACTGAGAAGCCTCTTCCGGAAATTTTATGGCCTTGCAACTCCCCCCCACCCCCAAAAAAACCCAAACCAAAACAACCACAAAAGAAAAGACAAAAAGAGAGGAAATTATATAACTCCTTTTCGCTTCCCAGCTCCTTGACACTCATACACTACAAATCTCTTCTTCCCACTCCCCCCTTGTCAAAATGAGCAGCCAGTGAAATGATAATGTGCTAGTTTTTTGCCTGCTCCTACTTTTGCTTCCTTGGCTGTGCTTAATGTGAAGTAGCTGAAACAAACCCACAGGATATCCAGAGGGCTGTATATAGGGCAACCAGGATTTACAGCTAAGCAGAATCTGCCTGTAGGAG
This sequence comes from Psophia crepitans, assembly GCA_013399095.1. Lineage (NCBI taxonomy): Eukaryota > Metazoa > Chordata > Aves > Gruiformes > Psophiidae > Psophia > Psophia crepitans. Next base: position 118,726 of record VWZZ01001728.1, read on the forward strand.
TCATCCTGGTTGAAGGATAAGTGCCTTTTTATTTGATCAGGGATCACAGGTTACCTGTGCAGCTTCTTGTGAATACGCAGTTCAGGGAACTTTCGAGATGAAAAAGTTATTTCAGAAATGGAACTATTAGGTAAGGGAAATAGAGCAGAAAGCGAGATGGGAACTAATAACACCTCATTTATCATTTCTTCACAGATTTACTTTGCCCACACCGCCTTGAAATGGATAGAACGAGCTAATCTGGACGGCTCAAATCGGGAAAAAGTTATTCCTGAAGCTATAGATATACCCGAAGGCCTTGCTGTGGACTGGATTAACCGTAAATTGTATTGGACAGACAGAGGGTACATGCTCCATAGTTAATTTGTGTTGAAGCATGCCATAAAATATTTGGAATAAATGACTGGTGATACAGAAATAGCTGAGATATCACTCTAAATTCAGTACCGCTTCACATTCTGATTGGGTGGCTGTAATCTCAAGTATATACAGTTGGAAGGTTCTTTAAAACTGAAATACTGGAAGTTCACTTTGAGTCTATTGTATTTTTATCTTTGTCTTTCCAAGAAGCAAGGGTTTGGGCACAGTTGCAAGGAATCTAAAGCATGTACCGCATGTATACATATATGTATGTGCACATGCACGTGGGAATATATATATGTATACACTCATATTTATATACATACACGGCATGTGTGTATGTATCTTTATATAGATATAAATAAGGAGTATTACTGCACTGAGTACATCTTCGACAGAAGTCAGCATTGTTGACAGCTAGAATCATGCTCCTTTAAGCTAATGGAGACTCTTTGTCAATTATCTCTGAGAAAAGAGGAATGGCCACTGGCAGACATTATGACTTCCCATTCCAGCTGAAACTTACCCTTCAATGCAGACAGAAACAAAGTCCACCTTTGGTGAAAAGGCAGTGCCAGATCAGAACACATCATGAAGACTCCTTGAAGAGTGATCATGATGTTTTAGTACGACCCATGTTTTATTAGTCAATAAGCAGTGGGTTTGAATGTCCAGATCACCCTCCATCTCCCTTTTAAATATGCTGCTAGTCTGCTTCCTTGCTATTAAGTATAATTTTGTCTACATGATTGTGCTCCTGTATAAATATGCCAGTGTTTCTTGTGAAATGGGAAATTGTGGTGCTCATCTCTGTAAGACAAGAGTCAAGGATGAAGCTGTAAATTGGTATCTGCCATGTCCTTCTCACTCACTGCATTTACCTGCTTGTATTGCACATTTACAGGAATATGTTTCTCCTTCCACCTTTGTGTGGCCTTTCTAGGCAGGTTCAGGTAGGCATGGAAGGCTGTGGACTTGCTTTCAGGTAGAGGCTGATATTTGTTTGGCAAGCTGAAATTTGTAGCAATAAGTACAGTTTTCTGGAAAAAAAGTTGGATTGCGAGACTGGTGATGTAGATTCTATACTTGACTCTCCCATAGGTTTCATGAGTGATTGTGAGGACTTTAGCTTCATTCTTTTCTGTAAAATCTATGTAATGTGTAAAATGCTTGGTGATTTCTGGATGAAAAATGCTATATAAAAGTACTACTTTAAAAAAGTCTTTATAGATTTGATAATGCCACTCAGTTGGGAGACTGTTTTCCTCCTGACTCCCTTTAAAACTAACACTCATCTATTAGTGATCAAACTTTCACCTCATTATTTGCCCCAAAAAGGAGAACTCCATGTCTTCTGCAGAGCAGCAGGTATTTTATCATCATGCCCTGGACTAGATAATGAGGCTGTAGCATGAATTACTTGATAGAACAACTAGACGTACCACATCAGTAGGATTATTTCCTGTCATTGTAAAGTTAAGTATTACAGTTTTGCGCCAAACTGAAGCAGTGCAAAAGCTCAGTATGTTCTGCCTGAGAAGGTAATTAAAAAGATAGCCGGAAGGACCTAACAGTGCCGTGTGTGTTGCAGGAAGGCATGCATCGAAATGAGCAACCTGAATGGAACGCAAAGGAAAATAATCATCTGGGAGGATATCTCCCAGCCCCGAGGGATTGCCGTTCACCCATTTGCTAAGTAAGGAGCGATAAAAACCAATTAATCGTGTAATAATAATAATAATAATTGAGGAGGCTTCTTAAAAATGAGCATGCCAGCCTGGCCCTTCTGGCAGTCAAAAAGTATATGAGTCTCACTTTAGGATAGTCATTGCCTTGCAGAGTTGTGTGAACTGCAATGTTTTGTTGCTGGGTTTCTTTTGTGAGTTGGGACATGTTCATTTGTCATATAGATTAAAAAAAATAAATACCAGCAGCATTAAATATATTGTATGCAGTTTAAGCTAAAGAAAAGCATGAGCAGCTGAAGTCACCCTGACAGTTGTCAGCACCACACTACAAACTTTGACTGTTCCCCATCTATTAGTGTGAAGAAGGTAGTCACTTTTAACCAGTGGTGCTTACAAAGGATTTTTTTGGCTATGTTTCAGTTTCTGAGGAAAGTAAATCAAATCCAGTTGTGGAGATGTGTTGATTTAAATACATCTTATATCTTTGAGTATCTAATACATCCAGTGCTGAGAAGATCACAGGAGTTTTGAATGTTTAAACTCTTGATGAAATTCTGACCATCTTAATCAATGGCAAAGCCCCATGGATTTCCGTCAATATGCCTGTAGTGGGATGGTTTTAAATCTGTTGATTCTTTGAGTATTTTTTTTTAATGTTCATATCCTGCTGTAACTAAGAGCTGATGAAGGAAGCTGAGTTGGGGAGGATGTTTTGTTAGCTTCATTCTGTACATAAAAGATCTGAAAGAAACTTTCAGTAGAGGTTGAACATAATAGAGACATTTTGCAAGAAAACTTTGAAGAACAGGTAGATTCAAGGAGATTGTTTTTTAGAATTTTTGGTAGAGGCAAGAGCTACAATGGAGGAGGAAACATCACTAAAACAAACACTAAAACAAACATTGTAGCAATGTCTGTAATTATAAAGTCAGTGTTAAAGGGAGATCTGAGACACAATGAAGACTATCAAGAATACTGATCCCTGCATTGGCTATAGCAAACCTGCTCACATAAATAAAGCTAAGTGAATCTGGGAATTTTTTCGGTAAACCTGACAAAGGCAGCTAATGCCTATGAAGACTGGAGTCCACACTTCAGAAGTAATTGGCTCTTGTAAATGGCACGAAGTAAATGGTTTGGCTATTTCCATTTTAAGTGGCCATCTTGCACTGCCTGTTCTTTGAAAAACAGTAAGCACTCAGTGAGTAACACTCAGGAATCTAGATGGAGACCCTTAGAGTCATGATTTTATTAAAAGAAGAAAGGAGGCTGGGCATGATATTGGTTTAATTTTGAAAACACAATAACCTGAGGACTCTTGCTTGCTTTCCATGAGTGGTGGGTAATTTTGGTTCTATTTGTGCATTGTCACACCCTTGTTGAGACAAGGGGCTGGCTAATCGTCTTCTGTTGTCTGGGTTTGCTAAACCGCTATCACCAGTCACATGGAAAATGCAGAAAGCAGATATGAAGAGCTGGTAGTTGGCATAGGTGGGAGGAATTGTTTTTCAAAGGTTTTGTGGCAACGAACAGAGTGGGGATTCTGCATAAGTCCCAGTGTAATCACCTGAAGTCTTATGGCAAGTGTTAAAAGATCAGCAGCCAATATATTTGCTTGAAGCGTGCACTTTTTCTCATGTGCCTCAGGCCTGTATTGCTCTGATTTGATCTTTCTGCTTTGAAAGAACTCCACAGAGAGGAGGACAAATATTTACTTACTGACTTCCTGTATGCATTTTGTTTTCTAAAGGAGATTATTCTGGACTGACATGGGGGTCAATCCCCGGATTGACAGCTCTTCATTAGAAGGCATCGATCGCCAGGTTATAGCCAGCACTGGTCTGGTGTGGCCCAGCGGAATAGCTCTCGACTACTTAGCCAACAAGTTGTACTGGTGTGATGCTAAGCAGTCAGTGGTTGAGAGCGCAAACCTGGATGGTTCTGGTCGCCAAATTCTTGCACAGAATGATGTAGGTGAGGCTTTGGGGTTGATAATTACCTACTACTGCTTGTCAGTGTGCATGTGTATCTGCATATGTGACTGTGCATGTGAATTACCGGAGGCGGCTGTGCTGTATATCCCATGCAACTCTGTTTTGAGGTTAATGGCATCACTTAGTTCTTCATTCTGTCACCCAACTGACTTTTATTTATTCATTTTAGGAAGAGAATGGCTTTCTGACACTCTCTGCTTTTACTAATCAGCCCCTTTGCATTGTACAGAGAACTTCTCTGCCTTCACAGAAAAATTAAAAGAAGGAAGAAGTTAGTTAAAAAAGTGGTTTGCTTGTTCCATACATGGCTGTTCAGTTTAATTCAGGTTTTGCTGTGTGTATTACACTACTGAGTTAAATTGACAAAAGCTAGAAGAGTATTTATCTTGGCCACTAAGGTCCTTGAGCAAAGAACCTGCATCTGCACAGTGTTAAACACTGCAGTGATTCTAAATACATAATAGACACTGAATGGAAAAATGATTTATACAATATGCTGGTAGTTGTTACGTCTGAGATTCCTATTGTTTGACACGTAACTCTGTTGTTCTGGATCATGATTCTATGATTCTAAGTATTAGCAATGAGGAACTGATGTTGTACCACATCTAAAGTAAACCATGTGTTTAAGAATCTCATACATGACAAATTAGTTTCTGGAGAGGACAATTCCCTTTGTGCATGATATCTGTCTGGGTGGGGGAAATGGGGACCATTTCACAGGTGTGCATACAACACATGGGCAGAATGAGGTCTCTTGGCTCGGTACCACGACTGCCATGGGTAGAGACTTTGTGGTTACTCTCTTAAGCAGCTGCTGTTCTAGTCTCTGCTCTGGGAAGGCTTGTGTTCATCTCCTGAGCCAGATGCCCTCCCACTTGTTTGGAGATGAGCAGAGTGAGGTCTTAGAGGAAGCAGTGTTCTCCGGTTCATGAGACATCAAAAGCCCTGAGCAAATGACTTGCCAGCATTCCTCTCTTTTTCCCTCCTGTTCATATTCTGCTGTACACTCTACCTTGCAACTGATCTGCAAAGGAGGACCATGAAGCCTGTTGAACGTTTCACTTTATTTCTCCACAAGGAATGGGACAGTGTGTTACAGGGGGAAAAACAGAGAAAGAGAGCTAGAAGCACTGTATGGGTATGGGACAGGACGTAGCCCTAAAGGAATGGTACCGATGTTTGGAGGTTTGGACATCAACGCCTGATAGAAAGAAGTGAAAGAGATGAAGTACAGACCTGTAGGGGTGTGAATTTAGAGAGGCAGAGAGACTCGATATCCTCACGTTTTACTGATGCTGTTAGTGAGACCAGAACGCAGCTTCCTTTTCTGGAGAGCAGCAGGCGGGAGGACAGGAAGGTCCTCACTCATAGGCGTCCTGCTCCAACATGGATTTTTATTACAGCAGCTCCCTCTAGTGCCCATGTGTTGAGGATTCATGCAGTGTAGCTGCACGCAAAGGAAGTAAAATTATTTCTGCTCTTCTGCTAACCCCGTTTTCAGCTGTAAGTAAACCAGCCTCAAGGCAGTGAACAACACAACCGTTCTTTCAGTTTATGCAATGGGTCGGGTTTGCACTGTTGCAGAAGGGATTCCTGTGGTTATTAACTTTTCGTCCTATCTTCATTGATGACACTATGCTGATATGTTTAACCCTCAATGTCTTTATAAGTTAAGAGGCTGAGGAATTGCTAGTCAAAGAGGGGTGTTGTTTGTTGATAGTTGAAGTAATAGATCCTAAAATTGTTGAATAAGTGTTTGGATGGGGACAGTATCTACATCTTGGGCTAGTTGCTCAAATTTTGTGGAAGGAAAAACTAAGAACCACGTGCAGTGATTAAGCATGGTTCAGTGGAGGTAGTGAAGTGGTAACAGAATAAAAATATACTCTTCAACTTAACCCTTAAGAACACTTACACAACATCTTAGGATTTTTCTTATGTAGGAGTGGGTTTTTTCAATTTATTTGTGATGTGCATTTAAGATATACCAACACATACTCCTTCTCCAAGGTTCTAATTTATTTGTGGTTTTGTTTGCTTGGCTTTGATTTTTTTCTTTTTATTTTTTAAACTAATACCTTTTGGGTTCTCAATTTCATTAGTGAAGTTAAAAGTTACCTAGTTGAGGCCTACATCAAAAAAGAAAACCACGGATCATAAAATCACATGCTTCTCAGAGGGGATCAGACTGCAGTGTTACAAAGTGGGGTGCTCATTCAAACTGTGAGTAAAGACCAGGACAAAGACCACCCGCTTCAGCCAGGAAGCACCCACTCTGAAACCAGGTGGATATCTATGGAAGAACAGTATGTATTCTCACCTGCCATTACAAAAAGCTTGCCCAAAGGCTATCCTGAAAGCAGGAGATTGCTAGATGTATCGAATGCATGCATAGTCCCATATGGACTCATGACAGAGATATTTTGCAAAGATCTTTATAAGTATGTCGGCCCTTATATTTGAAAGTGTCCTTTGGATTCTGAATTGTTGAGCTTCTCTCTGGAAGTCAAACCAGGGGTCTGAATACCTCTAGTGCATATTATGTAGTGCTACCAAGGGAAAACTTGCTGTACTCTGAACTTGGGGTGAGATTTCTCTCACCTGCAGTTAGCCATGTAAGTGTTAGGTACCTGGTCTAAGCTGGTGTCTAGGTTCCTGTTGTAATCAGTGAAAACCATGTCCAGAGAAGGACAGCAAGGCTGGTGAAGGGGCTGGAGCACAAGTCCAATGAGGGGCGGCTGAGGGAACTGCGGTTGTTTAGTCTGGAGAAGAGGAGGCTGAGGGGAGACCTGATCGCTCTCTACAGTTCCCTGAAAGGAGGCTGTGGTGAGGTGGGTGTTGGTCTCTTCTCCCAAGCAACGAGCGATAGGACAAGAGGAAATGGCCTCAAATTGCTCCAGGGGAGGTTCAGGGCAGATATTAGAAAAAATTTCTTCACCAAAAGAGTGGTCAGGCATTGGAACAGGCTGCCCAGGGAGGTGGTGGAGTCACTGTCCCTGGAGATGTTAAAAAGGCGTGTAGACATGGCACTTTCAGGACCTGGTTTAGTAGACGTGGTAGTGTTGGGTTAACGGTTGGACTTGACGATCTTAGAGGTAGGAGCAACGTTAAGTTTCCATGATTCTGTGAAAACAGAGAAAGCTATCTGGATGATCTGTTGCATCCTGTGGTTTGTATTCACTGTTACTGTTAGCTAGCTGGCTAACAGACAGTGACTAACTAGTCACAGCTTAATACTGCTAGTTGGCTGAAGTGAGGAAAATTAATTCCTCTCTTCAATTTTGTACTGTGATGAATTGGCTAGTGAATTTCTCTGCGTGTTTATACATACGTGTGGACCACTGTATTGCACTTGTGTGTACTTTTGGCACTAGCAGAGACCACATACCGGCTTTGGGGTCCTACCGTGAGTCAGTGGCTATAGTGTCTGTAGCTCCCAGGCTTCCCTGTGCTGGTACACTTATGAAGGATGACACATGCCATGAGCTCTTCTCCTCCCTGTTATATGAAGACTGCAAAAGGAGCTGTGTACCTCAGCAGCTCTGTGCTGGGCCACTTACTGGCAGAGAAGGGAGGCACTCCTCTTCTGAAAGGCTGATCCAAATGCTGCTTCAGTAAATGATGATGTCTGATGTATAGGCATCTTGTGGACTTGATCTGGTCAGAGGTCACCAGCAGTACAGAGACTGTACTGAGCCAGGCCAGTGTCATAGCCTGCTCTGCTAAGAGCATAAGTAACATCTGCCCATGGTCCATCATTCATGGGCATTTATCCTTCCCCGTGAGACATCAAAGTGGAGAAGTGGCTATGGCTATGCCATCTAGAACTAGACCTATATGCGATACTGTTTTTGTTAACGTGGTTTCTTGTGTATGTTCTACAGATGTGGAAATGAGAAATGTAATTTCTTTGTAGGTCACCCTTTTGATGTAGCGGTGTTTGAGGACCACCTTTGGTTTTCTGACTGGGCTAGGCCATCACTAATGAGGGTGGACAAGAAGACCGGCCAAAACAGGGTACGTCTTCGAGGCAGCATGCTGAGACCTTCATCAATGGTTGTAGTTCATCCTTTGGCGAAACCAGGTATACTGCAAAAATTAAGCAGTCATTCCCTTCCAGCCTCCTCTTGTTCACTGATATCAGTATAATAGATGTCCTTGGGGAAAAGGATTATCTTCTCAGAAATAGGCCCTTTAAAAGGCCTTGCATAGTCAGACTGGCATTTATTGAAAGCATCATCTGGGCATATGTCCCAGGAACACTGACAGGTTTTGTATATTTATGATCACGCCCAAGAAGAGATGCTGATCAATTGCCACAGGACCACCATAGTCTTCTAATTCCTACTTATCTGAGTTTATTGGTACCCTTCACATGTACAAATAATAATAAATGACATGGAAAGAGTTTTGTAAGGTTTATCAGTTTGGGATCAAATAATTTGTTTTCTGTTGGGAACAATCTTCCCATAAACAGAAAACAGTCATTCAATAGGCCAAGATTGACAGGAGGTAATCACAGGTTCCCTATGCCTTTGTAATGTTCTTTCAGGGAATGTTAGGACTCTACATATTAAACAAATAATAAAGGAAATTTTTTTTAAAGTGATATATTTATTAGAGAGTATGCAAATCTGCTTTCCTGCCAGAGGCTAGGTCATCTATGATTTACTATGTGCATCTGTTTTTAATTTAAAAAAAAAAGTTTTAGTTTTTGTCAGTGCTTATTCTTTTTCCAACTGCTTCAACTCTGCACAGCTAAAAGGAGATGTTGACTGAAGAAGCAGCTTGTTAAGTTGCCTGTTTTTCTGCATTAGGGGCAAATCCTTGCCTTTATGAGAATGGAGGCTGTGATCAGATCTGTGAAAACAATTTTGGAGTTGCCCATTGCCTGTGCCACCCAGGATTTGGGAAAACTCAAGATGGAAAAACTTGTCATGCTCTGGATGCTTCCAACACAACAGCAGGTACAATCCTCCAGTTCCAAAAAAGACCCTGCCCATACCCTTGAGGATCCTGACAGGTAGCATTGGAAAATACTCACCTTGCTCTACATAACGAATGATAGTTTTTCTGAAGAATGAAAACACTGGGATGTGCTCCTGGGACAATAACATGTTGTCTGACCATTGTAATTTTTCTCTTGGCGTATTAGCAATAAGAGAGAGGTGTGCAGTGCCGACAAGTACTGTGAGCAATGAGTTGATTTCCTTGTCTTTGTAGTTAAGAAAATCCACCAGTGAATAGTTTTAGGAATAATTTGAGGCCAGAAACAGGCTAGTCTGGTGGGATACTGACGTGGTTTTTTTAAAAGGAAACCACCATGATTATTGGAAAGTAGCCAAGCGATAGAAAATCAGATAGTTCAGTAGATTTAAATAGTCTATGTCACTTCTTTCTTGCCTTTTTCAGGAAATGTCCCTGTGCACAAGGCGGCAGTACGGATCCCGACACCAGAGACCTCGTTCCAGAGCACACAAAGTAGTGCGATATCCAAGGATACGGAGAGTGGGGAAAAGCAGAAAATCAGCATTTTGTTGATGGCTGAAATCATGGTATCAGGTAGAGTCTGATGACTGTCTTCCTTCTATTCACTGTGAGGCTCTAAACAGGTTTATAGAACAGAATGAAATCATAGGCCCTAAAGGAAGAAAGGCTCAATGTTAAGACTGCTGAAATTCACACTTAGAATCATAGAATCACTAAGGCTGGAAAGGACCTCTGAGATCATCAAGTCCAACCATCAGCCTAACACCACCATGCCTACTAGATCATGTCCTGGAGTGCCACGTCTACATGTTTTTTGAATGTCTCCAGGGATGGTGATTCACTTAACCCTCTAACAAGTTAGGTCTATGCAATTATGCCAGGTGCATTTTTGTTTGTTTGTCTCCATGTTTCTTCTTTATGTCAACAAAACTTGATAATACTATGCAGGCCTAGAGAGCAAACATTTCTAATTTGGAACACTTGTGAAAATCTCTCCCTTAGATTTCATAAGTATATTAATAAAATTGCTGTAAAGCCAGTGAATTCTACATATGTTCAATGACACTACATCGTTAAATTGTACAGTATGTTTTGCATACAATATTCAGAAATCCTGATACTAAATGACACTTCGAGTCTGTCTAGACAAAGACAACAGCCCTAATGATGGTATTGGCTGTATTGGAGAGCTGTGTTTCAAACTTTGACTGTATGTTTTGGTTTTCATGTTAGTTTTTTGTTTGGTAGGTTTTTTTTTTATACACAGTATCTCCTTTGTTTCTGTCCAAACGCATCTAGTGGCTTTTTTTTTTGTTTATGCTATAGATCAAGATGACTGTACTGCACTAGAATGTGATGTCAATGCACAGTGTGTTTTGCTGGAAGATGGTGCTATGTGCCAGTGTTTGAAAGGATTTACCAGGAAGGGGAAATCATGCTATGGTAATAAAAGACATTAATACAACCTTCTGGAAAACTGTAGACTGGGGGAGAGGAAGAAGAATCTATCTCTTCTCATGTTGGTAGCTCTGCTGCGTGAGCCATCACAGAAAGGTCAATGGTATTCCTTGTTTTGAAAAGGATGCTGAGCAGAGAGCATGTGAGATGAAATGGCTAATTATCACATGCCTTATTTTCCCCTGAGTTATGGATGTTAATCCTATTAATATTAACAAGCAATAACGGGGATAATAGGAATAAAGAATAATGTATTTATTTGTAAAAAATGCCTAATTATAAAAGCTCAGTCCATAGATGTGATAGTTGATGTATAATTTAGAAGTATGTATTAAGGAATCTCTTAAAAATTAGTATTCCTGATGTAATGTTTATATAAAGTGCTGCTCTTGTTTCTTTCTAGCACTAGAAAGGGATTCTAATGATCAGATAATACAGTGCTCAGAGTGGTCTTTAAGTTTTTGGACTTGCATACAACATAAATGGAAGCACTTTGTTCTCTCAAAAAGACCAAGATAGGAAGGCATTAGAAACAGAACAATTTACCATTTGGTGGCTAGGTATGAAGACTCACAGGAGTCTGTGTTGCTATGGAAAGGAAAAAAAAAATTGGAATGTGAAATGGGTGTAAATTTTTTTTTAACTGTGGTTTTGTTTTGGTTTTTTAGGCTCATATGTTCCTTCTCAAAACAAAGTTTCTCTCTGAGTAGGGTTTAAGAATATAAGGCTAGTTTTGAATAGGATCATTCCCTCCAAATGGGATTTTTTTTTTGAAGCAAGTGGTATTTGTGGAACTTCTGGATCTCCAGATGAAAGTAGCTGGTTGGCTGTCTTAGGCTTTTTAGAACATCCCCATCAAATTTCATACCACAGAGCCCTTCTCTTCCCATTTGCTTCAGATGCACAAATGACAGGTGACAGCACAGTCTGAGGGAGATCCATGATGTAGACGTTTCTTTTTATCGATTTACCTGATGGTATCATGACCTATGTGTCCCGTCTTCTTGCTTTGTCTCACAGATGTTGATGAGTGTGCTGTAAATATGGATCGCTGTAATCGAAACGTTTCAGGCTGTATCAATACGGAAGGGGGCTACGTCTGTAAATGCCTGGAGGGCTACGCTGGAGACGGAGTCCATTGCTACGGTATGGGCATGTGTGATGGCTGTGCTGTGTCTGGAAGGCAGGGGCAGGATGAATGAGCAAGAGACATGTCTTATGATTTGGACTAGACTTGTACCAAGCTGTGAAGCTATTCTGCTTCTTTTCTGAAAAATCTGGAATGGTCATGGATCCTAACAGTGGCTCCCCTGGACAGCTGACATTTATAATTTCTTCCTTTTTGATTCTTTCCTTCTTGTTTGAAGTGTGGCAACCTCAGCAACTGATCAATATGCAAAGCCTGTAGCTGTCAGTGGATACCTGCTCTCAGTGTTTGCACTCTTTTACTAGCTACAGCAGGAGAGAAAGGAAGAGTGAAGGGGAGGGGGGAAATGGAGGTGAAGCAGTAGAGCTTTATTGGAAATCGTTGCCATGAATATAAACGAAAGAAGGTATTGAGTGTGTCATAATACTCATCAAATAATTCCAGGTTGGTTTAATAGGCATGAGGTTCAAGGTGTTGACACTGACAACTTGAGTACATTTAGAGTCTTGTTAATAATCAGACCCACAGATTTTCCCATCCAGCTCTAATGCCAGGACTTTAGTTCATTCCTTACATTTCTTAATTTTTTAAATCCTTTTTAGCAGTAAATATGAAGAAACAGGAAGCTTTTCCCCCCCTTATTTGACTAGCACACAGTTTGTTCAGAGCTTTGTGTCCTGTCTTCTCTTTTGTCCTTTTCTTTTTCCTGTCTCTTTTATAGCCTAATTCAGAGCCCATTACATTTGACCCATTTCTTACAAATATGTCTTCTCTTCAACTCCACTGTACTTGTCATATTTCATGGAGAAGCCTTTCCTTCCTTCTCCCTGTGGAGAGCTTCTGTAGCAGCATAGCGTGCTCCGAGAGGCTGGGGAGACTGATTGCTTGGCATAGAAAGTATGCTGGTTGCTTTTCCATCACATTTTCCATGAAGGCATGTTTGCAGAGGGAAGGTCTTTGGTGTTTTTCCCCACTGCCAGGAGGCTGCAATGCTGCAACTGCTGCCCTTTTAACTGATGCTCTGAGGCACTTCATTCTTCTAACTGCAGACTCTTTGGGTGACAGATATTGATGAGTGCAAGATGGGGTCCCATACCTGTGGAGAGAACATAACCTGCATAAATACAGAAGGAAGCTTCGCGTGTTCATGTGCTGATGATGCTTCTGGAACTGGCACCGGGTGCAGTGAGTAAACGGAGTGAGCAATTAAAATGAAGTGTCCCTTAACTAAGAACTGTGCTCTTGTATAAATGGTTATACCTGAAAATTAAGGAAACCCTGTATAGTGACATATTGGGCAGCTCGTGGATCCATTGAGCATTGCTTTAGGAGGCTGTTTTGAGATGGGCTAGTGAGACCAGATTCAAGTTTAGTTTGGAAAAATCTATATTAAGGTTCAATGCTCATTGTTACTACCTAAATATACTGACACATCTATCTAATACCCATTGCAACCAACAGCAGTTGATATTCCTTGGAGGTAACGCTTTTGGAGGTGATTTCAGTCTGTGTCATTTTTCAGTCTCCCTGTGCCTTCTCCTCTGCAGCAGGCTAGCACAAGCACTGCACATAATTTAAGTCCCATTTAATTCCTCAGAATAAACTAGTCTTTCAGATCCAGTGGCTAATTTTTCAAAAGGGCTCTGAAACTCTTTAGAAAATCAGGTTATCAATTTAATGAAGGGAGCTGCTGAAGGTTCAGCGCTTGTGACTATCTGACCCTCATTTCAGCTCTTCAGTGTGACAGCACCATTGTCTGAAAATGTGGAGGAGCCAAGTGACTCATTTTCTTACTCCGTGTCAGCTCTCTTCATTGGGGTGAATTCTGCTGCAGATCAAGTGACCGTCTGATGATGGAGGAACACTGTGTGATTGTCACAGATCTGTTTCTGCAGAAATACAGAAGGAAATTCTGGCTTTTTTAAGTAGAACACCTATCAGAATTCCCACCCCCTTTTCAGCTACTTAAGCTTTCAGTAGTTTCAGGTGTCACTCAGGAAATGATGATTTTAAATGATGCATGACTTGGAAGTAAGGCCTTCTAGGTCCTTCAGCTGTAAGTCTGATCTCATGTCTTCATGGGTGTTAACACACTGGTTTAGTTCTTTGCCTAATAAGCTCTTTCAGCAAGCTGAATATTTCTTTGTACAATGCAGTCACACCTGAGGTTCACTAAAAACACTCACTGCTTTCCATTCAGGGTCTTTGCCATGGCAGTTCTCCTGCAAATGAAATTTTAAAGAACAAATGTCATTGAAGGTCATGTTGTAATAAAGCTGGTGTGAGTCATAAAACTGATCCCATAAAGGTATGAGAGCGTTTAGGCACATTTCTGCTAAGCTGTACTGCTAGAAATTCATTGCCATGTAGATGTTTGGTTCTGACCTACAGATTTGCTGTAGGATCAAAGCAGGCAAGAAAGCACTCCCTTTCTGTAAGGGCATGTCTGCGCTGCAGGTCACGCTGTGCAGAGATATTAGAGCTACCTTTAAAACTAGCTAGTTTAGATATAGGCGTAGTTGACAGTGTGTGCAGTTCAGAGCAGGCTACAGAACCCTTTGAAGAACTGGGTTATTAGAGAGTTCCCTGCTTCCCCAGTGGTGCTGTTATCTGTACCTGACCTAGCCTGAAACAATAAAAACTGTGATCTGCAGTCACACAGAGATGCATAATCTGCGTAAGAACAACAAATTGCATGTGAAAACTTCTCAGTCTGAGATCCAAGTGCATGAAATAGTCACCCTTCACCTGTACATCTGACTCTGGTGCTTTATGCGTGGTAGAGATTTACCATCCCCTAGAGCTGTATAAGTTGCAAAAATCATTTAAGTGTAAGTAACCAGACAGCCAGCGCAGTTTCTCTTCAGAGCTCTACTCACACATCTAAATAGCAACCTCTATTGCAAATCTAGAATCAAGCATATTCAGTATTTTGCTCTAAAGTTCTATGTGCCTAAATTTGATAAGCAACATAAGCAAATAGGTAAAGTACAAGTAATTGGTTGAAATTAGAGGTTTTTACCTACTTTCCTATCTTAAAATTCTGGAACTCTTACATAAGACCATGTTGCCACTGTGGCCAGAATTTGAGATATCCTTGTGAAATCCTGTGTTGCAGAATCTACTGTGTCCCCCCCTGTTGTCAGCAACGAATACTCTACACACCCTGTGCAAGGTGATATTGTCGGATGCCCTCCTTCCTACGAATCGTACTGCCTCCATGGTGGAGTGTGCAATTATGTTTCTGATCTACAAGATTATGCCTGCAAGTAAGAAATTTGTAATGTCTATGCTGATGAATGGTATCCTTAGGGCTCAGTTGAGTGCAGACAGTGAAGTGTTTGCCCATAAATTATCTGTTCATCACTCATGCTAGCAATTATCGTTAGACTCTGCTCTTTTCTGTAAGTGATCACTGAGTTTCTGTAAGTGGTCACTCCATTCACGCGCATTACAATTAACAGTAGGATTGGATTTGTTCCCTAAGCACTCCATTCTTTGCTTTAGAAAGGAGAGATAAGTTGTTAAATGAATTGGTGTTCATGGCTTTATGAAAGAGGTGCTTGCTGCGTCTCCTGTACATATTGTGCTGGCTTGTACCTCCTCGTTGGCCTTGCTGTTCATGTGTAGCAGTCACTGGGATGGAAGAGGACACCTCTGTCTTGTCTTCTCTGATTGGGACCAGGAAGAAGTCTGATGTCAGCATCTTCCCTTACAGTTTGAAGAGTCTTGGTCCCTGGCAGAAAGGGTACAATATGATGGTCCTCTTAAAAATAGAGGGAGTAGCAATGAGCCTGCAAAAACAAGACCACTTTCCTCTGGTCAGTATTTTTTGTGAAGACTAATTCCTGGTTCCACAAATGCAGTTGCTGATAAAAGCAAAGAGAATCTCATATCTCTGACCAAAAGTCAGTCTTGGCCTGGTCAATGTGACAGCCTAGTCCCATGGGGTAATATTTTTTTCAAAACCATTAGTGATGGAGTTTAATTGTGTAACTTGATTACATTTGAATCTGTGTTACATCTTTCTTCAAAATCAAGCATAAAGGTATTTACAGTGGGACAAATCCAATGCCTGCCTCCTCTCCTGGGTCTCTTCTGGTAGACAAGGATGTATGGAGGGGATGGGTGCTGTTCTGTAGCAGGCAAATCTTCCTCTGTGTCTCAGTAACTCGGTGGCCATGGTATAACCCTGGAGTGAGGAGAGTGAGTTTTGTGCTGAAATGTTTCGTTGTCCCACCGTTCCCCAAGATCTTCCTTGTACTGAACTGCAGGAACCTCTGCACTAGGCCATTCCTGCAAGCACTGTCAAATCCTAGGCTTTCATATTTTCAAATGTGAGTGGTCTCCCCTGGTTACAGACCTCTGTACCCGCAGGAACATGAAAAGAGTATCACTCTTGTACATACATGGGAACGAAGCGGATGCTTTGTGCCGTGGATTTGCTGAGCTCAGCAAAGTCATCACAGGAGATGGACTCATGGTCATCTCTGGTATTTGTTGTGAATTTTTAGGGTAAATTTTTAGGGGCATCTTTTTTTCACCTCATTGAGTTTCTCCTATGTTGAAGAGTCTACGACTGCAGCACTTTCAGATTGGATCACATTTTTTTTCTTTTATTCGTTAGGTATTAGTGCATAATAAGAATCCAAATGCATGTATTCTTCAGGGGAAGAAAAGTGGAAGCCTTTTAAAAGATTAAGGAGCAACCATGCTTAGCTGTGTTCTTGGGGGTCAGATTTGTGTGTGGACCTTGCTGAATTCTCACTAGATGGCAGCATTCATTCATGTAGGCTGTAATGTACTAAACACCAAAATGAAATAATAGAAAAATGTTATCTAGCAAAAAAAATCACATACCAAATATGATTTGTATTTTAAATAATCCAAGCTCTTACACTGGAAAGTAGATCTTCTAGCTTGTACAGATTTTATTGGCATCTCACATAAAAAAAAAATTAGCATTTTTCTGCCTTCCAACATATATGCATTCTAATTTGTGAAAGAATGACAGTGCTTTTGCCTGATTTAATAATGAATGCTGATATAACATTTTCAGGACATTAGGTAAAAGGCACTGCAGGTTCAGTCCTGTTTCTTTTGCTCATTTGACTAGCTCTTTTGACTTGAGTAAAGCTAGACTGGTAAGAATTATGAGGAGGATTTGAGCCTATGTTGCTGAGAGATTGTTACGAAATGAGTATATTTTTCATTTTTTATGTTATTATTTCCTTTTTTATGTTTCTCACCATGGACAGTAAAATTAGGCTGAGATTCTTTTTGGTGTATTTCTCATTTTCCAGTAATTTTGATTTGAGGGTTTTATGCACTGATAAGATATTTTTATGTTGGGTTTTACAGTGTCAAAACCAAACAAATAAACAAAAACTGCCTACCAAAGTAGCTTGTATGAAAACTAAATCATGAACATATTTCTACATATACATTTTTTTAAACACTTTAATTTGACTTTTATTTTAAAGTTAGTATTCATATTAAAATTTGATTCCCTTAACCAAATCACTGTGAAAATATGAGTAAGTCCCATGTTGCCCATTTCAAAGAAAGGGAAGGTTACTGCTAGAAACAGTTACTTGGGTAATCAGGGAAACAGTAATCACACAGCAGGAATTAAGAGAAAATTGTGTTTTCTTTTCTTTACCTATTGGAATCTGGGAATTTTAATCTCTCTGTATAATTCTGTAGGTGATTCAATAGCTTTACAGTAAAAAAAAAAAAGGTTTTTTCATATTGAATTCTACAGGTTTTGACAGCCATTCCTTTAAAGTCATTTTGTCTTCACCATACTAAATTCAATCAGATATTTCTGTAGCTTTTGCCAATCGTGACTGAAGTGATGATCTAGGTTTTTTCCAATTACAAGGTGTGCTCGCTTCCTTTCGGCAGCTGTGTGACGGGCTACGTCGGGGAGCGGTGCCAGTTCAGTGACCTGGAGTGGTGGGAGCAGCAGCACGCTGAGCGGGTGAAGATGCGGAATATCACCATCACAGTGTGCGTAGCAGTGCTGGTCCTCCTGCTGCTGCTGGGGTCCCTGGCTGCCTGCTGCCACAGGTAGTGCTTCCAAACATACGCTGTGAATGTATGGCACAAGGATGGAGGTGCTGCTGACTTCCACAGAAGGTTCATGGTGAAGAACGTGAGCTGTTCCTCAGCTAGTGGAAATCACCATGCCATCCTTACTACTCTTTTGCTTTTCAGTAATTGGATCTGTGAGTAGTTCAGAACATTCTGACATGTCCCTTGCCTGCAGTACTCGCATTGGTGTCAGTGAGTGACGTGTGTCTGGGGGGAAGAAGAAGACTTTATTAGGTTTGAAGAGGAGCAGTAATTTGTATTGATGAGAGAGTTCAGGAGCATGCTATTTACTTTTTCCTTGGTTTCCCTTAAGAGCTCCAGATGTCTGAAACTCTCATGGTAGGGCTTGGCTCTTCTCTGCTAGCTATCCCATTACTTTGGGTTTGCTTCCCTTTCAGCGCAGAGTTGCACTTCAGCAGCGTACTAACCTTCCAATAGCAAAAGTCCACAGTGATGCCTCCAGCAGTGAGTGTGAAAGCATTTTTCCTGGCAGTAGAAAGAGTAGAATCAGGGATGTGAGCCTAAGGCACGCCTGTTGTAAAAGTACTCCCTGGCATTTTCCATGGCTGTGATGAATTGTGCAGGTTTGGGATGCTTATGGCAAAAATAATCCCTACAGCCACTATTTAGGAACCTGGTTTGATATGAAATTAAATGTCATCGATGTCCCTTGGACTAGAAAGTTATTCACCATTTAATAAGTTAGAGTGTTTTGGCCATGACCTTGGCAGAAAACTGTTCTCTGAGACTCTTGTTTAAATGCCTATTTATATTTTAAAATAAACAAACAAAAAGCCAGAGAGCAGCCAAATCAAAATCCTGCTACAGGCTGACCTATCCTCTCTGTGCAGGGGTTTTTGTTTATGATTTAGGTTAATTTTAAAATTAGACTCTCCTCGGCATGAAAAGTTCAGCTACAGGAAACGTTAACTATGGAAGCTAATATTTTCCATTCTTATTTAAAGACTCCTCGCATATTTAGTCCATAAAAGTAGAGAAGCTGCCATGTTTCTTAGTCTCTATTAACTAAGCTTAGAGGTCCAGAATTAAAGTGAAGTGCAGCCTGGAATTCTCATGACCTAGAATTCAGAAGCTCATCAGTGGAATGATACATGCAGAATAGACAAGCTGTGGGATTCTTATATTTCCCATAGATGGCATATAAACTGTCATGAAAAAAAGCCAGAATATGGCTGGTTGTAAGGTGTGAAGATACTTATTCTCTTCCCTTCCTCCCTCTGTTGTCATATCTCCCTGATTTACCTTTCTTTATTGCCAAATGCTTTTGATCAATATAACTATTTACCTTGACAACAAGTTTTCAATTACATGCTTGACTGAATTTGTACTGCAGCTATTACTAGCATAACTAGATCAAAAAGAAACCATTGACCAAAAATCCCCATTTAACTAAGTCTGGAAACCAGTATTTGGATTGAATTTGCTGTATACTGCTTTTTCACATAATCTACTGTATTTTGAAATGTATCGATTAAGTCTTGTAATAGTCCAGTTCCTTCCTCTTAAAATGGAGATACCTATCTCCTTTTAATTCAAGGAAATGAAGTTGGAGATCTACACCTGCCAATTTGAAAAACGTGTGAACTGGAGGCCAAGAGTACCAAAGTATTGTGTTGGTTTGTTCAATGACTGTAGCCTACTGAGGAGCATTCTTAATGTTAGGTTTATGTAGTCTGGCTGTGCAGTGTGCCAAGTTTCCTAGCTTCCTTGGGAGGCAAGGAAACAACCCTTTTCCAACAACAACAAAAAAATCTGAATTGCAAATTTAACACCCACAATCCCTCCACCTCAACTGGCCAAGGCTGTGCAAAAATCGACAGTAAAACTGGGATTAGGATTGAGAAATTCTTGGCCTCTTGCTCAGTCAACCAGATTTCACTGCCTCGTCTGCTTGTGCTCAGTCACACGCGAAGACTCCTGTGCCCACCAAGTCCACCTGGCATCTCCAGGCATGCTGTAAAGTAAAATGTAGAATTAGTGATCCTCTTGAGCGGGGCATCCTACCTGTGCCTGTGTGTGAGCTCTGTGCAATGGGTTTTGTCACTCTTGAGTAATGGATTCGAGTTTTGTCAGCACTACGAGCTGCAAAGCAGAGCAGGCACATTCCATTGGCGAAACATGAACAGGAGCCTTGCTACAGCATCAGAAAAAGTTAAAATGGACTAGTTTGCCTTGTTTCCCATCATTCTGCTTTGTGGATATACCCTCAGATCTGACACCTATTTGATTTCATGTTAGCAGACCTAGTCTTATCCTCTACTGGAGACGACAATTTTTTTAAAATGTTTGAATACAGGGGAACAAGTTATAGAGAGTCTGGGGAGAAAATCCATGGTGAAAACAGGTCTGTCTTGTTTCTGGCAAAAAGCAATTTTTTTTTACATTGTATTTTCAAGAAGGGAGTAACATATGATAATTATGGCAGATGCACTTTTCCAGTTAGTACATGAATGTGAGGTAGAAATAGAAGCAAAATTCCTATTTTCTTTGGCACATGTCTATTAAATTTCATTTAAAATAGATCAAGTAAAAGGATGTTGTAATTTAAGACTTCTGGAATTTGAGGAGTGTAACATGAATTCTATTAGCTGATGTCTAGGAGAGGAGAAAAAATGTGTATGTACAGTCAGTAAAGATGTACTGATTTGGACCTCAAGCAGTGTAAATGAACTCCTTTTCTTATGACCATGTTTTCTATATTGGGGCATATATGGGCTTTTAACACTACCTTATAAGTGATGGCTGTTTAACTGGAAAAATAACAGATTTTTAATTTATGGAATTAGCCACTTAGAGCTTAGATTATTTGTATCCTTTTCCAACTCCAGGTTGTACGCTTGTTTTTTTTTTTTTACCTTGAGCTAATTCTGCTGGTCATGCTTTTTCCTGGAAATGTCTTAGTTCCGAGCTTTTTGAGGCTTTCAGTTTGTTTATTTCATAGCAATTTCTGAAATTTTTGGTTTTTATAAATAAGGCAGATGAATGCAGAAGCAACTTTCATCATTGTAACTGTCAATGGTGTACAGAATACAGTCAGATTTTTATGTCTGAGCTTCACCCACAAACGCTGTTCGTTGCATTGGCTGAAACCTGAATCTTATAAGAGGAATATGTTATAAACAGAATAAGAAAATGGAAAAGGGCCTATTGTTTTTTTCTAATGCATGACCCTTTAGAGATGGCACATTAGAACAATTGTTTGTTCACTTCTTACTGATGTCTGCTTCTGACAAGCTGTTTAACTACTGTGACATAATTGACTGTAATACACCCTTTCAAACCAATGAAAGAAAACAAAATATATGTTCCTTCCGTAAATACCGATAGAATAGTGTGTGAAAGGAAGCAGCATCTGTTCCTCCCAAAGCAAAATAATTTGTTTCAGCTTTTGTTCTGTTGCAGAAGTCAAAACTTGTATAAGAAGAATCTCTATGCAGAAGCGATAAGAGATGCCAGCAGCCCTGTTGACAATGAGAACGTGACACCTACTGGCAACAAGTCTCGGGTAACTATATTAATGTGGAGTGGAGAGGGAAGCAGGAAGGATCAAAGAGTGTTAGGGATCCACTTGAGATTATCCATCAAATAATTCACATCTTAAATATATTAAATAACTGCTAGAGTCATCAAGTGCTTTGCTGTGAACCCTAGTTCATCTTACCTCATTGTTATCCCTCAAAGTTCACAGCTGCCTGGATGTATTGCAACCATTAGCTAGTGTTATTGTTAGCTTTGAACACAACAGTTGGGGAACTGTGTTCTAAATTAAGGAAATGGCAATGTGATGACATGGCATATCACAGAGTTATTTTCACAGGAAAGTATGCCCTCTGTAAAAAAGGCTTCTTGGAAGCCAAGAATTGTGTGTGCTACATGAGATGTTGAACTTTATTTCGGGGGTTGACGAAATTACATGTCTTTGTATTAGAGGCTGTAAAGAAAAACAACCAGGATGTTATCGGGCAGTTTGGCAGGCAATATAAAACACCGGGTTTGCACTGGTGTAGGTAGAAATGCTGTCATGATCTGGTTGTACTGGCCTGTTTCTGTTGTTTTTGAAGTTGCATCAGAGAATTTGGCCCCATGAGATCTGATCTAAGGACTTGATTCTTACTGGCATTAAAAGGACATTACACTGCTGGGTGGCTGCTGTTAAACCCTGAAGTTGGCAAAAGTGACATATTTGGCAACTGCAGCTACATCTGTGCCCAGTCTGAGACTCCTTTCTCAGAATGGCATGACTTACCCTGCGAGCTTGTCTGCACACACATACCGTTCAGCTCTGCATAAGCGGCTGTAAATCACTGTACTTGTTCAGGTAGCATCACAGTAGCTAAGCAGCATATGCTCTTCAAAACAAGCACAGTTATGCCACTGGAAAAGGCTAGTGGAAAAGTTTATACCTGTACGGGACTGGTGATAAACTCTAGTGAATCACATACTCTTTTACTGGGGTAACTGCACACATATTTTTCCAGTATAGGTATTACTGCAAGGTTTTAAAGCCTTCTGCACCCAGCTATAGCTGGAAAGGTACAAGAACTATGCACGTAGTAGTCATGGTCACAAAAGAATTTTACTTTAAATGGCCTAAAGTTTGACTCTGCTCCAAATCTTTGAGTCCAGAAAGAGATGTGTTTGTTCTACTTGGGAATCTGTTTGAAGCGTTGAATATCATGAAATATTTATAGTGCAAATCCAAGGATTTTTAATCAGCCCAAAGAAGGACTCGGAAATGGTTTAGATCGAGTGTCTGGCAGGATTTGTAAGTGGGTAGCCAGTGAAACAGACTATAAAATATATGTTGGCAGTACTGAATTGACTTGACCCTGGTTACAACATATTGTTCCTTATCTGGTCAACTGCATGCTCTTGTGGACCTTTTATTACCAGCACTTTGTTCCTCCACATACTTAACAGCAAATGTGCTGAATCATGGTGATGCCATCATTTGTTCACAGAAGAGACAAAAACCAGCTTGCAAAATATCCGAGGCTGGGAAAATCAGAAACATTTGTTGGGACTGAGAACAGCTCATTGCCTGGGAGCAGTGCTCTAGGAGGCCTGCAGCTCATCAGCTCTGTCCCCACCTGCTACTGTCCCCACAGTTAATACTGGTGGTCCATGACATTTTTTGCTGAATATAGAAGTAATTAGACAGCTAAGCAATGGACTGAATCAACAAAAACAAATCCAACCTATTCATCTATTACATACTTGTGTTAAATTTCACCATGCATTCTTGCACTGGGAGACATCAAATACATTAATAAAGTAATTTATGGCAAATGGCTTATTGCAGGCTGGAAGAGGAAATCACTGACCCTTTGCTAATTATTGCTGCTTACGCAGTAATGGATTCCTGTGGTTTCATGTATATGATTTTCTCTGTGCTGATGTAGCTGCTGAGTGTTAGGTTCACCGGGGCTTCACGCACGCATGCACTCAGGTGAGAAACTGTAGAGATGCCAAAAAGCAGCAGGACGTTGTCCATTTCTACTGTTCACTTCAAGTGGATTATTTGGGAGTTTTATGTAAAAAAAAAAAAAAAAAAAAAAAAAAAAAAAAAAGAGCGATCATAGTACATCAGGGACAGGAAGCTCTATAGCTCCTCACCTCTTAACGTACTGGAATAGGTTTTTGGATGCTATTGATTTACACAGCATTAATAACCCTAACGAAGGACTTCATATGGGGACCAGATGATGTGTATGCAATAACTGTAAAAACCTCATGAGATTCACTCCTTTTGTAGCCCACAGTGCTAGTGCTCATTTGTGAGCCTGGGGAGAGGGAGCACAAATACTTTCTTGTTCTTGCACATCTAGGTTAATGTAGAGGATAATGAGCTTTTATGCTATCACACATATCGAATGCTAGGTGTCATGATACTGAAACTGTACCTATAAATTGTCCAAGTGCCATTCACTTTTCCCTGTGCTTCTATTTGCCAGGTAAGACTACGTTTACCTGAGGATATGCTTAGGTATTTTTTTCACATTCATATTAGAGTTCCATAAGCCAGGCTAGGTTTGTCCTAGGGATATGTAAGCCTTGGTAAACTTCTGCACATGCCTGGATTTTGGTGCTTAGTTTGAGACTTTTCATCCAGCAAGTGTTCTGCTTTGCACAGATATTTTGCAGAACTATGTGTAGCTGAATCTCCTCAGGGGTCTGTCACATGTGGGTTAGCAGCTGTGAGCCTACAGATTTTATGTAAATGAACTGATGTCCAAATAGTCACACCTGCTACATCTGTGATCTGCCCACATAAATCCACCAATTATCCACCTGGACCACTGAATCTGTCAGTCCTTCTGTTGGAACATCTTATTTACAGTTTCTCTTCACTCTATCTGCCCTTTAAACATCCCCCCTTTACTGGGTTTCCCTCTACACTATTTCAGCACAGGGCTTCACATTGCTTTCCTCTACCCCTGTTTTTAGTATTTTCCCCCCGATCTTTTCAGCACATTCCCCCAGGGCGTCCCATCTTCTGCTTCCAAGGTGTCACTTCCACTGTCACTGTGGGACGATGGAACCGCACTCCCCAGAAAGGAAGGCTCGCTTCTTTTCCTGTGTCTGGCAGGGTTTCCTGCTGTCTGCTTGTGGGTCTCTCTTTTAGAAACAGCCCTCAGTGCTATGGGGAGGGTCGATTTTCATGAACTTTTGTTCTTGCGTCTGGAAAGGCTGATTTTCAAGGCAAGAGGACGGGGTAGTTCTTTACTAGACTGGGACTGTGCACTTTCCAAAGGAAGACCAAGGTTGTCATCAACTCTAATGTTTAATTATCTGCAGGGGAAGGATCATCCCAGAAGCCAGGATGACCTTTTCCCCCCTGCTGCGGTTGAAGTGTGTGGCCCTTCTAGTTTTCCTCTTGGGTTTCAGAAAACCAGTTCATTTTATATTAATTTGGGCTCTGTATGTTTTGTGCATATTGTATGTATTTGCAGTTTGCGGTTGTTAAGGAGTGCAACAGTTCTCTGGAGACTAAAGCGGTTGATCTAATTGAGTGTGAGACAGCAGATCCTCATCCTGCCTGTCTTTCAGAATATGGTGAGTAGGATTTCCTTCCTTATTAGATCTCTCCTCACCTTTGTACCAGCAGAAGCCGTGGCTGATAGATGAGACAGAGAAATCAAAATTATATTTCTGGCCTGTGCAACACTGATGTGCACAGAAGAAGCCATGTTTGTCCTTGTTTGTTTGTCCTTATTCATTCAGGCAGGATAACCGCAATGGTGCGAGAAGTCCAGGTCTCCCCAGGAAGCTTTTGCCCTGTGGCAGCAACTGTAGTTCTGCTTTTTGTGTTAAATAAGGTTTTTGACTGCTTGGGGAGTGTTTGGTGCTTAAAGACAGATGCGATGAATGAAGATGTGCCTCCCATCCCTGGTGCAAAGGCAGCACAGAAGCACACAACAGGCCAAAAAGCCCCTCAGGTCACCAGCTGGCCCACTCTGAGTTTTAGGAAATGCTGCCTTATAGATATCAGCTGAATCTCCTAATTGCTCAGATGGTGAGAACTGATGGAGAAAGACTGATAATCCTTAACCATTTTTCTTATTTGCCATATATACCTCCTAATTACAGAAGTTGTTAGAGAACCCGGTTTGCATCAGTCATTTAGAAATACACAAAGATGAATATTTGAGGATACTCGAATGGGCAGGGATCTTGCATTATTTTCAAAATTGCCCATCTTGTCCTTAGACATATGTTGGGAGGTTACTTTATTCATCAGTAGAAAATACGCCTCACATTTTCTTGGTTGGACGAATATTGTGAACATGTGTAGAACTGTATTGTCCAGCAAAGGAAGCCTGATGTTTCCCATTAGGAGGCTCTGTTTCCATTTGTAGTTTTATCAGATGCAGCTATTGGAACCGAAATTTCCCATGACAGGTGTTTGGGTTGGTTTTTTTTCCTAGTTGAAAAATTTTACGAAAAGTGGTTCAACCATTTTAGACAACAAGACTGGTAAATAATCTGATGTCTTTTCTAACATGTTCAAGTTCTTATACCATACCAGTGAATAATTCTAAGATCTTTTGACTTTGGAGCAGGGGCTTGCCAGGCAAGTAGTCTTCCTGTCATGGGCATGCTTTATCCTGTTGTTATGTATTAAAGCAGAAAACCATGACATTTGCCTAGGA
The DNA here is from genome assembly GCA_013399095.1 of Psophia crepitans. NCBI lineage: Eukaryota > Metazoa > Chordata > Aves > Gruiformes > Psophiidae > Psophia > Psophia crepitans. The sequence continues at coordinate 144,635 of VWZZ01001728.1, forward strand.
CTAGCAATTTCTTAAAATCTGAAGCAAGTTCTTGACTTTGCCTTGTTTTGTTCTTTTGACATGAGTTGGGTTTGTAATTTTCTGAACCCTATTCTGTGCTTCCTTTCGTAGCTTTTCTCTCCCAAAGCTGCTATTAGCTTTCTTTTAGCTTACTCACTAAGCTTCTCAAATGACTTTCAGTAATACATATCCGTTTTCTCCAGTGGAAGAACAGCCTTTAAAATACGACAAAGGAGCAGAGACTTTGGCAAAAAAGGAGAAGGAACAAGGCTGTCGACAAGATGTTCCTGTTGGTGAGAAATCGTGTCAGCCCATGGGAACAGTCAAGGGCTCTCCTTGGAGCACCCACCCCAAGCCCCTGGTGGAAAGAGAGCCCTGCGAGCTTGCCCCAACCAGCCTGCTGATGCAGCCAGACTAGAAACAGCCTGGATTTGAGTGGGGAAAGGAGGAAGGATGAAGTCTGTAGAGAACGGGAACTCATGAAACACTGAAGCAACTCTTACTTTTTGTTAAAACCTGCTCTAGGAAAAAAAAAACCAAAAACAAAAACAAAACAAACCACAAGTCAAAACAGAACAGAGAAGTCCTTACCGCTCCTTCCCTGTCACCTCTGCTTGGAAGAATTACTGTAAGCAATGTATTAGCAATGAGTACTGTATAGGTATCACTTTAAGGGTCACTGCTGCTAACTTCATTAACTGCCTGCTAAAAGGATACTGAAGGGAAAACAGGCGAGTGGGTGGTTTTTCAGAGATAAGCATTTTCTAATGGAGTTTGTTGCAAGTAGTGGTCTTACACAGAGTCCAGAAACTGTCTAGAAAATGGGCCACAAGGACAACTGCAGAGAAATTGAAATGGAAGTTGATGCAAGAAATTATTTAAAAATTAATCTTTTTTTATTAAAATACTGTTCGTTGACACTTTAAGCCTCTCTCCAGCACTGCTGACAGATCCGTGTAACTTCTTTGCCTTCATCAGAGATATTCTTGTATCTGCTCCTGTAAGTGAGCACCAAATGGGATCTTGCATTTCTCAGGTTTGGTGGGCTGGAGGATTGTTTCTGAGCATACGGTACTAATGATGGTCACATCTATGAAGTGAGAGGTTAACATTTGAGGTGAAAGACAATTCTTCCATTAAATTTTCTAGTCTACACTGGTCCTTCAGAGCATTGCAGGATTGTTTCTGGACAGAGGTCGTCGGCTTGAGTCTGCTTTCAGCCCTGTGAGGAAGCGTGTGCTGGAGCTGTCCTTGCCTCACAGAAATGTGTCTGGCAGCAAAACCTGGTCCATTATATAGGACTTAGTGTGGGGAAAGAAGTCCAGCCACTTGATGCTCCAAAAGAATGAGAGGAGTGGGACAAACAAAAAACCACCTCAGTTTGGACTGACTGCCATGTAACTGATCCGTGCTGCCTGATAACATCCATGGGAACAATTGGGAAACAACACCGTATTTTCTTGTAACTGGCTTTCTAACAACTACGGTTCAATTCCAGTTATTTATCAGAACTAACTCACTTGTAAAGCTCTATTGTATAGAGAATTGTGACTTAGTTGTTTATCATATCAAGTGATTTTCACCATTGGTCTTGACTTCCTAAGGCTGTTTTCAGAATGTTTTGGAAGATATCTAGAAATCAGCTAGATTACTAATAATGTTTTTATCGTAGGAGGTCACTCAGTCTTCCGTCTTTAAAGCCTACTACTGTAACTATCAGACACATTTAAACTCTGTTACAGTGCCCACCACTAGTGTTCCTTGTAATTAATTAGGTGGATAATAGTGGCTGATGTTATTAATATGTGTGTTTATCATCCTGCTTTTTGGTTTTTTTTAGAATCCTGCCAGGAAGTTATGGGACATCATTTGGTTATCAGCTCTGTAGACCAATGATGAGAATGAGTATTGAATGTCTCTTACCTCTTGTCCAAAACAATTACACACTTGAGTAACTTTGCAGAGTCAGTTCTGATTTGTGTTGGTGTAAACAGTAAGAATATTAAGCCCAAGGTGTCTGAATTAAGAAAATTATAAAGCTCTGTTGTTTAGAGAGTTCTCACTTAATTGTTTATCTTCTAAAGTGAGTTTTGCTGGTGGTTTTGAATTAAGTCTGTTTTCTAATCGCATCATTTCTGAACTCAGAATAATTTGTAAATTAGGCATTTCCAGAGGTTAGTCGGAACTAGTAGCAATGAAGATGCATTCTGTTATGTGAATGGCAACAAGGGTACTTTCACGGGAAGAGAAGTGGTTGAGGAGAGATGGCATACTAAACTGTTTTCAAGAGAGAACAACCACTGAGTTGAACCATTAGTATTTGGTAGATTTGATTTTAAGTTCAGTATAATTTAATTTCATTAACATTGATAAAAGCATCTAGTTTTGATTCCCTGGTCTTTCATGGTTAGTCACTGGTTTTGTGTATTTTGATGGGAAGAGAGTCCAGCTATAAAGGCCTGATTCAGTAAAGCATTTTATTTCCATGCGAGCTAGACAGTAAAATGACTTTAATCACTGCACTTTGGTTATCTCTCATGAAAAATGTTTGTGTGCTTAAAATTGAAGTGTTGTGTTGAATGACAGTCAACATTTAGTTGGAAGTTTCCCCGATCAAAGGAAATAAAGTTTTGTAACTTTGAATCTTGTCTAAACAAAGGTGTTTCAGACTGATTACAAATTAGTTTCATATTCTATTCTGTGTTTTATTTACTTTGCTTTCCTTCAGTCTAAGGATCTAATTTTACATTTGACAGTGTTCTTTGCAGAATAAGGTAGGAAAATCGAGCTGATCTGTTTTTGTAATTGGGTGTTTTGAGTTTAAAACGTTTCCTAAACTCAGCTCTAAACTCAAAATAATCTTCAGTGTAAAACCTTGAAATGATATTTCAACACAAATATAATATATTTGGTTTATTTGTATGTTTATAAAGCTATTGATTTATAAAATAAAATTAAAAAAAAATAAATCCTTTGGTGTCCCCCTTGGTTTTAAAGAAGAGAATGCCAAATTCTGGTTTCAGTTAGCCCATGTCATATTTGTTGATAGTTTCATTGGTCTCATACAGCTGCAGTGTGTAATGTGTTGGTGCAGCACATGCAGATATCATAGGGTTTTTGTTCACCCCTCGGAGAATCTATATTAATGAGGATTATATTCTGCAGCTCACAGGTAGATCCCAGCTTGTATATGGTGTGTTTTGATTTATTATTTTAGTTATACATTCCTATAAACCAATGGAAGCTATATACTCCTTTTTGTGCACATTTAAATGACTGTTACGAATGTTGCTACTTGTTTGTCTGGGAATATTATCCATGGCTTCACAATATATTTTCAAACTTGTCTCCAAGATGTTATTCTCAGGCTTTACATGCAGATCAGTTGAAACTGTTGAATCCTGGAGGTTCCTCAGGGTTTTTTTGCTATTTTTTTTCAGGTATGCAAAAAATTGCCCAAAACTTTAAAATTATTAGGCTTTCTGGGTTGGTAGGTAATTTAGTATTGACCTCAAATTCTACTGGTATACTCTAACTTTTAAAAATTAAATTAATTTGTGTTATATTAAGCTGCAAAGGAGGAATCTAGAAACATAGGGGGGAAACCTTGACAAATCCAAAGTGCAGAAACTTTGGCAGTTCTAAAGAGCAAGGGAGAAAATTAGTTTGTTGAGTTTAGTTAAATCCTGACTTCATTGAAATTGACATTTCAATTCTCTAAAGCCATATTTTCATCATAAACAATCAAGGAATGATTCATGCTTGTTCATAACAAACATAGGCAGTGCAATAGTTCCTAGTCATAGGAATGCATGACACATCTCATTTTAGCTCCCTTTTGTAGTCACTTGCAGCTTTGCAGAGGTTTATCTGTTCATGCAAAAATTTTGTCCTGGTAAGCTCTTTCAGGATAAAAATATATATATCAAAAAAAAATTAAAAAAAAAAAAACTAGGGAAAAAGTAAGAAAATATTCAGATTGGGCTTAGGGAAGTCCTATGCCTTGTTAACATATATCAGTTTTTTGTCTTATTGGGAGTCCTTTTATCTCATGTTATTTCAAGGTGATGCCTACACTGTTCAGTTAGTCTTCAGGACACACTTGGTGTTATTGCTTCGCACCCTGATAACTTGCCAACTTTATCTCTGTGCATGTGAAAAGGAAAAATGTTAGTGGCATTAGAAGCCTCCCCCAGATCCCCAAACACAATCTGTAAGGGTGATAGCCTAAGTTGGCTCATGTTCCTCTGATCTTTTATTGAGACTGCTGTTTAATGCCAGTTTTGATGTGGACCAGGAACAGCCAACTTTGTGAAGACTATTCATCATGGGATTAACTTTCAGGCACTCCTCAGTACTGAGGTGGACTAGATGCTTACATGTGAAAAGCTGTAGTCGCTTCTAACCAGCCTTAGTGGCCCTCAATATCCTGCAATTTCAAGACTTTGGAACGTGACTTCTGAGGCAACTGCAGCAATAATCATCTGTAAGGATACAGAAGCCCTTTTGTATTGGGACCCTGGTCACCATTACGTCTTCCTCCTCAAGCCTAGGTGTTACAACCAAAATGTCTTCTCCCTGCCTAATTTCTTTTTGGAGAGGACAGATTCTGACTCTTTCTTTCTATTAGACACAAGTAGAAGCTAAACTAAAGCCTAGAAGGAATTTCTACACATCATAGATCAAGAGCCTGTAGTCTGACAACTGCCTCTTTTGCAGGTAAGAAGTTAGGATATGTCTCCTCCGAGAGTAATTTTAAAAACATCTGAGTCCTAGACCATTGGTTTTGCTTGCACCCACTGCTGCACGTCACTGGTACCTTTCTAACCATCCAGCTTTATACCACATGTCTTCCAGGAGCTCCAGTTCACCGACAGTCTTGTCCATGTTACCCCCAGTCTGGCCCAGGCAGTCTGACCACTGCTGTATGCTCATTATGGGTTATGGGGTCCCATCTGCCAGCTGGTTTTCAGTCCATGTAGCAATACTGGCCTTACCCACGTGGCCTTTATCCAAACCAATTTGGAACGCTTTTAAAAGTAAGTCAAAGACACCATGTAAGGGAATTCCTCACTTTTATATGAGCAGCTACTGGAAACATTGCAGCTGGAGTCCTGGTCTGTTAATAAGTCCCTCAGGTATTAATGTGATGCAAACAAAGAAAAGAATACTTAATAATTTATAAAAGAATTAGCTACTCATGCTCATATAAAAAGAGATTTATTTTAAAAAACCCACGGTTTAATAGCTTCGTAGTTTCATGACCCAGCAATTTTTGTGCAGCTCTGGGCTTTTCATTGATTAAAGCCAACAAGTTTTATGTGCTGTATTCCGTCTACAGAACAGAGTACACATTTTAATGGACATGATCTTTGTTGGTATTGATTGCATAAAACAATACATTTGAGAGTGATATAGTAAATGGAGAGAATGCACAGTGGATATTTCATTAGTCTGTTAACAGTAGTTAATCATAATGTAAGAACAGTGAAAGTATGCTATATGTAAATTTATCCTTTTTTCACTAAAGAAAAAAATTTAGACTAAGACTTTTATGGCCATTTTGCTGTTTACTTCTTGTTTGCAGAAGGAAGTTGAGACCCGTTCTGTGCGGCCTGTGTGCAGTGTGTGTGCCTGTAAATAGTAAGTTAAGAAGAAGAAACAGGTATTTTAAATGTCTCTTGAAAGTTAGCCATTTGAAAAAGAAATCAATAAACTAAATACAGCCAGACGCTGAACACCTCACTAGAGACCAAAATCACATATAATTATGGGAGATTCAAGGATCCTTACAGTGTTTGTAGGAAATAATAATGGAGTTCAAACTTATTTCCGCTGACCTTAGTGTTGCTCATTAAAGTTTTTAACGGAGACCTGGATACAGTCGCATTCAAGCAAAGTGTTTGGTATTAAAATACAGATAAAAGGAAAAAGGTTAATCCAGGTCAAGGGAACAGACCAAACCTGGAATTGCATAAGATTATAGTATCTTTCCTCATTTCTCCAATGGTCAACAGCAGTTAGTTTTAATAACACTCTTCTCTGCAAGATCTCCTAAATGAGAGCCTAAACACGGTATTAACTGTCCATTTTTTTTACTTTGTCAGCATCCTTAATCACTATACAATGATTTTTGACCTCCAAGAATTCTGTTTGCCTAAATGCAAAAATGTGCAAAACACCGTCTCCAGGAGACTGATATATAATAAGCAGTAGGGGGTCCCTTTTTATATGTGTTTTAATCATAACAGCTTTCTCCTTTCTCATACCTAATAATCTGTACCAATTGTACATCAAAACACACTATGAGCCCATTTTCGTAATAGCAAGTGAACCATGACTCCAGAGCTGAACGCTACCAAATGCTGAGGCAGTTGGATCTGGATGTGATCTGCCTTGTGGCTGGATGTAATAATAAACCAAACCTAAAGTCTTCATCCAGCCAGCGGTTCCCTACTCTTCTTCTGCATCCTGTATAACATTTCCTCAAAATGCAAATTCAGACCTTCGTGGCTGGGGATGATGTTACATTAGAGAGTGGCAATGAGCAATCAGGAGCTCTTTGTTCTGTTCCTCGCTCCACTACTCATGAGGTGGCATCAGGCAAATAACTCAGCAGGCCCTTGCAAGCTTCCTCCCCACTTGAAGAAAAAAAGACATGGAAAGAAAGAGAGTGAAGGACATGGGAATTCTTATATATTCTAATAGCTCTCAGTGTAGCATGTTTTTTGATCTTTGAAAGAAGTTCCAATGGAAGGGCTATTCTTATAGACAAAGCTAACGTTAAAATTGATGGACTTGGAATCAAGCTGATTGGGATTTACATTTCTTGCTGCTCCAGAAACAGATTAAGACCTGCTTGAAGTGGGTGCATCTTTAGCACACTCATTTTAAAACAAATCTAAATCTAAACTAATTCTCACATTATTATACACAAAGAGTGGGTACTGTATGCTCTAACTCAGTCAGTATTTTATTTTTGAGTGATGTTAACTAGTATTTCTCGGTAAAGCTCAGCCATTTACCTAGAGCGTGTTTGCCATAGAGTACAACTTAAATCCTAAGCCAGTTAAACTGTGCTAACCTTTTGTGTAGAGGTGAATTCATCCTCTGTTTATATGTGTAATGATAAGCAGATCCAGAGCTAAATTTTTAGAAATGCTTTACAGAAGTACTGAAGTCCTGCATCAGGAGGCTTCAATAAGTAAAACACAGGTATGTGTGCCTCAGTGTATATTTTAGGATTAGAAGCGTCCAAATGTATTGGTGCGAGGTCTTCTGATCTGCAATAACACAAGGCGTGCTGTGTGAAGTCTGGTTCAAGAGTCTTTTCAATTAACGATTTCAGCCAAACCCGTAGCCTGTAAGCTGGGCTATGCGAATGTGCTGTATGCCACCCAGTTTGCTATGAGCAAAGGAGGGAAGGGTGGCTGGGTTCTTTAAACAGTTAGACCTAACAAATGACTCGTTTTGAAGTCTTAGGAAAGAATGTGTGCTAGAGTGCACTAATACTGGCAAACAACAGAAGAGAAACGGATATGGCCAAAAGTTGGCAGATCTTCTCTTGGAATGTAAAAGGAGGGAAAAAAGAAGCCAAGAATTAAAAGGTTAGGTGTTATTCTTTCCACATGTGTTTATAGAAAGGGGATAGATTTCACGTTTCACCTTTTTCCAGTTTAATGTGTATTTTTTCTTCTGGTTTGATTTTTGCTACTTTTTTTCACCATCCATTGTTCTATTACAGGTCATTCAGCCTTTACATTTAGATGGCTTTGTAACTTGAATAGTATCCCTCTGCTTCCCATCTGTAAAATCAAAGGGTCATATTTAGTACACTACTAAGCATTTGCATTTATCCTGCATGCTGTGCATAGATAACAAGCATTCTTCTAAAACATAAAAGCCAAACAAATGCCCAGAAGGACAGGAAACATCTTAAATGACAATGTCTGGCAGGTTTCAGATCTCCTCATCATAAAAATACGAATGAAATAGGGAGTTTCTTTTTTTCTGCAAATGGTCTAGAACAGGGAGAGGGAACGAAGAAACAGTGGTTAAAGTCAATAGTTCATCAGAACAGGCTTTGCTGAAGACAAATCCAGATCATCTCTCATATGACATAAATTAATGAAAACTCTTCTTTATAGATCTCTCCTTCCATTATTTCTGTGTGTGAAACTACCATTTCTGGTGCAATGTTTTGAGGTTCTTTGGTATGCACGTTTGTGTGTTTCTGTCTTTACATTAGCACATAGTGAATTAGTTTAAGGATTTAACAGAATGGATTATGTTATTATAGTAATGGACAATGGATATACCCAACAAATATCACGAAGCTGAACGTAGTGTTCAGAGGAACTGAGCTCTTTCCAAGGGTACAGAATCTCTCTCTCTTGCCCCAGCCTGTGAATGAGTGTGGTCTGTGCTGCCTCCATGGGTTCAGTTCAGTAGCTCTGGGTAGGGCAATGACCGAGTCATTTCGCAACCTGTGTTCACACTGGGTAGTGCTTTACACGTGTGACCACTGTTGCACTTAACCTGATAGAGAACACCTATCTCATTGAGTAACCACCTAGCCCCATTGATAATGCATCAATGATTTACGTAGGAAGACTATTTGTTGTCTTCACCATCATGGCCAAGAAGCAATATCAACTGACACTTTCTCAAATAGGAACTTTAGATAGTCCCAGAAATGTGTAACTTAATTTAACATTTTCTGTTTCACTTATCAGGTGAAAGGGACACATAAATGAATTACTTTGGTGTTTCAGATGTTAGATGAGAGAGTACTCTGAGCTGTAAGATACAATTTTCCTTAAAACTCTAAAAGATAAATATAGTTCTGAGTGTATGATAAAAGGTAAATGTAATCGTAAGTGTTATGACCTGTCTTCTTGGGTGCTGGATATAGAAGTAATAGTAAATTTGCAGTAGCATCTCCCTCTTGCTGACCATATACAATCAGTGTTGCAAAACCTGGGAGGCTGAGTAATATATGCAAGATTTTGCATTCAAAACTGTCCATCAATTCAACTGCTTTGTTTATATGCATTATGTTCATTTATTTTCTTTGCTCCCATGGACTTTTGCTTCGCTCATGAACAAAATTATTTAGAATAGATTCACACTAAAAAATTATTTTAGTGCTTCATCCTGATTTTACCAGCAAAAACCCTACTGTGGTTTTAGAGAAAGGAAGAGTTAAATTCATTTAAGCAGACTCGTAGAAAGTATTAAACCATTTTCAGGTAGAACCTGGACTTGAAAGTTGAGTTCAAATGTGCCTGCTTCCCAATACTAACACCATTGTGTAATCTATTAGCAATGATGTTCTGTGTTGTCTCTTTGTCCTACTTTACTACCACTGTTCAAGTTGCTCCATCAGGAAGCCTCATAAACTGGAATTGCCTCAATACGTCACCTAGCTCCAAACCCGTATGCCGGTTGTGCTTAGCTTTCAGTAGGGGCAATGAGACTTTTGTAGAACCTGCTCACATCTGAATTGCAGAAGTTAAACACAATGAGTTTAGGAAAGGATGGAGTTCCAGCTCGAGCTGTGAATTTCCTGACTTCAGATTAAAACCAGATGCCTGGTACTGTTTTAACCTAGATATTTATGGATGAATAGAGCAATATTTTATTCCATAAATGTATGCTTTACAACAGATCTAATGGGAATTTTAATGTAGTACCTGACAATATCAATGTTTAAATGTCCCAGTGTAGCATATTAAAACAATAGCAATTCTTTGCTCATGACACAGCTGAGGTGCAAATCCACATGCTGATACCCTTTGTAAAATGTGTCAGATGGAAGAGAGAAACACAGTCTCCCAGGACAATATTTCAGGGCCAAATGCAGTCTCTCATGAGATGTCTTTACAGATTGATTCCTTGGGGCTATGAAAAATAGATGTAAACATTCTTGCAAAAGTCTGTCAGCGTTTATGGCTTTGCATTATGTATAAGTTCTGCCCATTTATGGCAGAAAGAAACGCCACAGTTTGTCATACAGACTTTTCTATATTACATGCTGAATGTTACACTGGTGTGTCAACGGGATTTTTAAGAATATCTTGTCTAGCTCAATGTTTGCTTTCTTGGAAAGAATTCATTGCACATCCACATCCCTCTTCAATGGGAAAATCCCATGTAAAGCACCTTTTTTTTTTTAATATAATTTTTCTTTTTTTCCTCCATCTCCCTTCTCTGGGAAGGTATCCAGCCATGTAGCAAAAAAAGCAAAAGCACTCCCAGCCAGTAAGTGCTGGAGCAGACCTGGCAGCTGTCAGCCCAGTTGCTGTTCCCCCTGCCTGACCTGTTCATGCCAGTGCCAGACCCAGTGGCTCATATATGAAATAAGGAGGCTTTAGTTGTGTCAAGACTGCTTGAGCTTGGTGCCCCAAGCCTTCACCCTATATTGCATTTTGTAGAAGAGGAAACTGTTGCCTCTGGCGTAAGGCAAGGACTGGACCTACTCTACAAGCAGGGTCAGTTGTGACCGAAACAGCTGTGCTGGCAAAAACTCCTCATGTGAATGAGATTAAACTTTCCTTTAATTGGGGCTGATGGTGAGGTGTGATGTAAGCCTGGCTTTCTGCGTCTGCCTTTCCTTTTTGCTCTTTTGCTGGAGCTGCTCTGTCTGCTTTCATTGATGTTTGCCTAAACCCAGTATGAACGCGAGCATCTGAAGGCAGATTTCGAACACACAAACAGGGTACCATGTAAACAGCAGATTTAAGAGCTATAGTGTTTACTCTATAGTTTTTACTCCAAAATATTGGAGGTAGAAGGCTGATACAATCCATTAAACACCATTTTTCTTCAGGACTGAGAGTCAGGATAAAACATCGCCATGAGTCGTCTTCCTCATTTCGGAATTAGAGTGGTCAAAATGCTGCAGTTGTTCACCTGTAAAGCTCAATTCCTAAACTGAGCATTATGCTTTTGTTCCACTTTACAGTTGATATAGCTGAGATTGAAAGTGCTGGAATGAGTTGGTACCTTCAAACTGTCTCCTGATTTCTGTGCCAGGGAGTCTGTATTTCTATAGGGAGTGCAAATGAAGGCATTATACAGATGAAAGTCTGGATCATCCTGGGCAAGGTCCATCATGGTAACCTTTTGCTCTATGGGAAAAAAAACCCGTCCTCGTATGTTAGATCTATTTGGTGTTTGTGAAGACATATGGAGTGAGAATACTAGAAACCACATGCCCGCATTTATCTGAAAGTTGGGGATTACTTTCCTGACGGGTGAGAAAGAAGTTGTCTCAAATCTCATTCAAATGTTTCCTTTGTTTCAGTAAATCTTGGAAGAGAGACAAATTATAGCGAATATGTAATTTTGACATGAAAAACAGTCCAAAAGGGCCCAAAATGAAACCACAAATTCCCTTCAGCTAGGCACAGAGATTCAGTGCAGCTCTCTTGCAAATAATCTGCTCTCACATGTGAAATTCCAAAGGTTGGTCTGTCTCCTTCTTTTTCTCCTTTTAATTGGAAAAAAGGACCATTGTTCCCCCACCTCATTAACTCTTCCAGTCTCCAGTGATATTAAGTCTCTCTTCCTGGTAGTTTAAAATAACCCTTTTACATCATTTTAAACATATACCAACATCAGCTTGTTGAGGGTCCTGCATCCAGGTGTCAAGCTAGGGGTGGTGCTAAGAGCAGGATCTTCATGTTCTGTCAAACTCTTTCTGACTTTGACCTTAACAGACAAAATGTGGCCTAAGGGACTGCATGAATTTACATAATCCAAGGACTTTCTGTTCTGGTCCCAGGTTTGCCACTTAACTGCTCTCTGATGTTGGACAATGCGGTGCTTTATCTGTGTTTCTTTTCTCCGCTTTGTCTGTACCTCTTGAGACAGCCAGCTCTTTGGGTGCATGAGACTCCCCTTCTGTGCAAAGCCTACTGGTGCCACGCAGCGCAGCGCTGTGCCCAGAGGCTTGCCCAAGTCCAGAACTACTCAAGCCAGGGCCAGAGCAAGATCACCCTGTTGGTGCCGCAGGCTAGGGCACGCCATCGTTGGGCTGGGAGCTGACCAGAAGGGTCTGGTACAGCTTAAATATTCCCTAGTTGACCCACAAATGGTAATAATCAAAATAAAATGTACAGTGTTGCGGTAGGATGCAGCACTAGTGCTTATCTGGAAAATAGAACACAGCAGGGTTTTTCCACTCACCTTCCACTGAAACTGGCAGACATGCTCTTGTTAGGAAAAAAGCGCACTACTGAAATAGCTATGAAAATTACCCATCTGAGTGATCATTCGCACCGTCTCACTAGTCCTGTTGCAAGTTCTAATGTTAAACATGAATATATTTCAGTGAGTGTCAGCTGCCAGCATATTTTTTATTAGTATATAAGCTGTCAAATCATTGCTCTCAACACTAGAAAGCGATGACAGACTCAGAAGCGTAGAACGCTGCTGTTATTTCACCATCCTCTCCTTCTCCACTGAAGGTTCCTTCCAGTTGTATCATTTGAACTGGAGAGCAGTGTTTTGCCTTGTTATGGATTTGCTTAAGGCACAAGAATCAACATGAGGCTTTCTGCTCACAACTGCGAGGCTGCAGCAGCTTTGTGACCACTTCACTTCTGTTTTTGTCTTCTCTGGCACCACCCTTGAGGATGTGTTGGGAAAAAAAAACCAAACCCAACCATAAAGTTCCTATGTAAGCACAGTAGGATGTTAGGTTAAACAGTCTGCTAGAATTGACCGAAAGCTCTGCATTAAGGGGCAAGCTGCCTGTCAGACGGGTTGGAAATGGTGTGAAGAGGAATTTGCAAAACGAGGCGGTACTTCTGTGCAGGCCTCTAGTGGGAGGGAGGGAGCGAAGTCTCCTCTTTTATTATCTGATGAACATCAGTCCCTTTGGTCAGACTGCTAGGCGCCTCCTGGAGCTTAACCTCAGATTAACATCTGCTTCATTTCAGTGTCTGTCTGATAGTGATATCAATAAACATCATCATCTTACAGTAAAAACTGATAATTAAATCTGTGCCTGCTGACTCACTATCTATTGTGCCCTGGGGAATAACTGCAGATAGTGAAGATTTAATAGATAACAAAATATTTTGTATTTCACTGAATAATGAATATAAAGCTCTTGTAAGCATGATTAACCACATACAGTGTGTATCTATAGATCATATGAAGCACAGCCAGAGACAGGCTGAGTTTCCTTGTGTTGGTTTAGACCTGCTGTAAATAGGTAAGTCCTGTTGACCAGATTTGGACCCGTTACACCAGAATGGTACCTGCAGGTCTGACCCCTGCCTCCTTTCTGCTTTGTGAAGACCTGCGGTGACTGAAAAAGCATGTATTGGAGGAAAAACGCAGGTGAGCGGAGTGTCACATTGCATATACATTTGCAACTAAGAGCTCTTGCACTCCCCAGTAGGCAAATCTACTGTCAGGTTTTAGTTGGACAGACCTGCTTTTGAGCAACAAAAATCCCTTTCATTACTTTCCTCTAGACTGCCCCATGGTGTCTGGTAAACAGTCTCTTGAAGTGATGGGGCTGCACCTCCCACCGGTGGTGAGGAGTAAGAAGGGGAAGCGTGAGGCATGAAACGCTTGAGCGAGGCGAGGGCTGGCAAGCACTTTCTACTGTTACATGTGAGGCCCCCGTTAAGAGCCAAGCGTGGCTCAGCGGGGAGACTCCTCGCCGGCAGAAGCAGCTCTCCTAGGGCCCTCAGCACTGCCCTGGCTGAGCATCCTGCTGAAACCAGTGCGTGGCCCCCAGCAGAGCGACTGAGTAGAGCTCCTGTCAACCTCCCTGTCTCCTACTGCCAATGCCATGTTGAACCATAGAAGCCTAGGCTCTGGAGAGGGCTCAGTCCCCAGCCTCAGAGAGGTTTATGCAGGTTTCCAACTCTGTGCCCTGCCAGCAGTTTCCTGGGTGGTGCTGTAGGCAGGATCAGAGCCTTGAGCTGAGGGGTTTTGGTTGGTTTATTGAGAGGACAGAATGGGAAAAAGAGAGAGAAAACCAAAAATTCAGTATTTAATTTTGCTTTTCTAAACAGCCAGCCTACATGTTTGTACATTCAGAAACAGTCACTGTCAGGGAAAGAAAATGCAAAGAGTGAATCGGGACAAGAGTACAATGATGTAGCTCTGCCATAAGCAAGACAGAATGAGACTTCTTTCTTGAATTTTATATCAAATTCTTTCCTGCTGGTTTGAGGAAAAAAGATAACAGCAGGGATGTTAAAGTGCTTGCATAAGCACAGATATAATTTTTAATGAGTAAAAGTGTAAAAAACCAGCTAGAATACTTCAGTTATGTGCACATTGATCTTCTTCCATCTACCCCTTCAAGAGGGATTTGTGCAACTCACCTAATGTCATTACTTCTGGAGATGGACCAAGGGACACAATGTGATCCATCTGTGACTGGGGTACCACGTCACCAAACCTGCGTGAGGATTTCTTCTGAAATCATGTGTGCAGGGCACATGGAGAGCTGTTAGTCAGTGATGTATGCAGGTACACAGAGACGTGCCTTTGAGTTCGGAATCTGTTCTGCAGCCTGGGTCGTGGAGCCAGAGTCAGACCTGAAACTGCCCCTGGAATTTTCCAGGGCTTAATTGGAAGGTCTGAATTTGGTGCAGGTTGAATTGTTTATGAATGATGATTTTTAAATGTCTTTAGCAAAGACATTCCTAGATTGCACTGCAGTTAAAGTTTTTTAGATTTAATTAAGAAAACGAACACTGACAACCTCCCCACCCCGAAACCCCACAGTTCTGCACTACCACTGACTGTCATTAGATTAAAGCAGAGGTAGGTGAAATATCACAGTGCTCTCACGTGAGAATCCACAAAACAGGGATCTGGGGACCCATATTTAAGGAATCTTTAGAGATCTGAGATAAGCTGTTCCTACTTGAGCTAATCTTTATCATTAAAACACATGCATTTATCGTGGATTAATACATATGATGTCACAAAGGCCTGATCCTGTTAAAGGCAATTTGGCTGTTGGTCTTGGTGGACTATTATTTTGGTTATTTAAATAATTTCTTTTTTTTTTTTAAAAGAACTGTCTGTAGCTCTATGTGGGCATTCAATGCAGAGACCCAGCTAGAGGTCAGAAACTTGTATCAATATTTTATGTGATGATTCAAAATCAGGCCCGGTTGTCAGTGAAATGAGGGGCTGGGGAAAGACAGTAGGACACATTTGTCAAAGTTTTCATTGACAGGACAAATCTCCTTTGCAGAGGTTTAGGCTAAAAGCTTTTGCTTCACTTTCCCATGTGGATGGTCCCTGTGGTTCAGCCGTGTGCATTAACCCATTTAGCTGCCCAAACACGTCTGTTTGTTGAGAGAAGGGAGAAAGCCTTGCTCTTACCCTCTCCCCAGAGGAGAGGAGGGGACACTTGAGCTTTATTTGGCTTAGCCTGTTTATAATTGCATTTTGCATTAGGAAAAAAACTTTTCGTCTAGCGGTAGGTGAGTGGCAAAGCTTTGGGGAGGCTGTGTGTGGTCTCGGAGGGTTTGAATTTCAAATTGTGCTTTGCTGCAAGTTCGGGGTCTCCCATCCTGCTGTGGTGCCCTGGGCAACTTGGAGGGAACCAGGGGCTCCTCCGCTGCTTTGAGCATGTGGGGCACCTTGCAGTTTTGGCTCTAAGGGGCATTTTCACCTGTGAATTGGGGATAGGGTACCGGGGGAGACAGAACCTGCCCTACTTGCTGACACTGAGACTCAGATGAGGGTTTGCCCTTTCTCTGGGGCCATGTCTTGTGGGTTTGCAACACCATGCTGTGGCCTCCTCCCTGCTCCAGGAGCTGATGGACCTCGTGAGGGTATTTAGCAAGTCCTGCAAGCTGCTGCCGAGCTTTGCCCAGCACACAAGGCCACAACGCTGCTTTGCAGCCTGGGCAAGGGACAGCTTCTGATAGGTGGCTGTGCATAGAAAAGCTTGCTAGAAAATGTGGTCTTTGGCTTGATGGAATACCGTGGGTGGCTCGGTGTGCTCAAGGCAACTGGCCAGCATACACAAGGTCATACCATCCATCTTCCTTCTGGCATGGGGTCCTGGGCCACATGGACGGGCATGGAGTGCAACAGAGCAGGAGAATCCCGAGCAGCTGGGATTAATTAGGTAATTTGTGCACATCACTTTGAACATATGACGAGATATAAAATGGCAATTAATATTATGAGGTGTCTAACATACCTTTTTAATTTACTGGTGCTGTTTTCTTTAGCATGCATTTTAGCTTCTGGCAAAAGGAATTGTTGTTGTTAACATTCAGAAGACAACATTTTAGGTGACATGTCCAGTGCTGTCTTGGAAAAATTGTATCTGATAACTTGCCGATTAAAGTGAGACCAAAATTAATGGAGCAAGGCTTATATTAATGGAGCAGAGCCAGCTCATAGCCTTTGCTCTCTGAGCCCTTTTGAAATTTCTGGAAGTGTACAGATCCCCCAGAAACCTTTCTACTTCACTGAATGTATTTCAGTTATGTTTCTTAAAGGAATGGTAGCTCAGTGTGCAATATTATTTGCCTATTTTTATAAAGAAAACATTTCCATCTGAACTCTTAAGTGCTTTACTGACGTTAATGAATCCTGACCGGAGAGAAACATTATTTGTATTTATGAACAGGGCACCTGAGGCATGGAGAGAGGGAGTTGTTTTCATGAGCACAGAAAGGCACTAACATCCACCCACACAACATGCTCGTCTTTGTGGCTGCATAGACTAAAGCTGGGTGGCTTCTAAAACACGTCTGTGGCTCAACAGCACCCTCATGGATCATATCAGCATTAAACCTCCTCTGTCTGCTCTGTGTCCTCAGTGCTGACACCTGAAGAAAAATGTCAAACACTTTCAAAGATCTTCTGCAGATTTCATGGTGCATTTTCATTGCTTTCAGTGGTTTCTGGTTGGGCTGGAGCTTCCACAAATAGACACAGTAGAAAAAAAAGTCAGTCATGATACCAGGATTCGTGTTTAAACCAGGACCACTTCCCAGCAACTAGGTCTCCTGCTTGCCTTGGCCAAACCTGTCACCATCACTCAATGAGATCTGCATGCGTCTATACTGCTGGCACCCTCATTTCCGAGTGAGTGAAACCTAAGGGCACAGGCAAGGAGGGAGCTGTGGCAGCCTCCACCAGGTCCTGCATAGATCATCAGGGGAATGCAACCCCGGGCCATGCAAGCAGCACATGTGCCAGAGAGTTTGATCATAGTCAGAGACCTGTTCAGCAGCAACTCACTGAATCTGAGTGTGGTCCTCCAGGCCTCCGACTTTTTTCCATCTCCTTGAAGCATATCTGAGGGAGCTCAGGGTAAGGGAGACATGGCAGGATGACAGCCTGCATGTGACTGTTCAGCCAGGGGATGGTACAGACTCTCTTCCAGCACATGGTTCTCCATCGGCTTGGTCAAACAGAAGGGAAATTATTTGTAAACCACTATTATTGAGAAGGTGTCTGTTTCTTTTCTAGATCCTGTCTCTGGTTCCTGGGTTACTGCTATAATTTTTGCATCCTGAGCACGAGAAACATTGCTCTGAGGCAGCACCCAGCTGGATCACTATCGTAGTGGCATCGCAGGTGAGTTTCCTGTCGGCTTTACATTACACGCTGTTTTGTCCCTTGTTTTTGCTTTCATTTTTCCCAAGCATTAAGTATTCCTGGTGTTGGCAACTAGCATGTCAAAATGCACAAAATCACGTTTCAAAACCAGGGAATTTGCTTTTCTTTTGAAGCTGTAAAATAAGGTTTTATTAAAAGCCCAGCCTGTACTGCTGCCAGACAGTGCCATTAAACAAAGACATGTGAACTAATTCATATAAATTAAAAATCTCTGCAGCGATCGTCCCAAAACTCACATCAAACCTTTTGGGGATGTGTCAGGAGAATTTGACAATTTGACATATATTTGAGAAAATGCACACCAACAGCCTTGAATATGTTTGGAAATTTATGCAGAATTTTTTCCTTTATGGGAAAGGAGGTATCTACAGCAATTTTTTTGCATTATATTCTCCTCAAACTATCAATCAGGAATAAATCTGATGAAAAGTGCACAAGAGGAATAGAAGGTAGAGCTATTGTTTTAATGCAGCAGGTATTAAGGTGGAGAGATAATGAAATTATTTCATTTCTATATGGAAATGTGTAACTTGAGGAAAAAAAAAAAAGATCTGGAAAGCTTGGTTTAGAAATAAGTTTTTCCTACAGGAAAATTTGAAGATTCATGTTCAAAACATTCAAAAAGTGTTGAGCTGCAGCCAGTTCTTAATCCTATGGGCTAATAGGAAGTAAATTTCTTAAAGTGAAAACAATACCTACCATGTAAAATTGGGCCAGCTGTGTTACATACACCTTTAAAAAGCTTGTGAAGAGGTTTTTGGTAGATATCAAGAGCCTCTATAAACTGCAAGAGGCAGCATGGTGATTGATGCAAATGCTGGGCTCTAAGTGGTGACCAAAGAATTTTTTGGGAAAGCAGGACCCCACTGAGCTGCAACCTGGATAATCTGTCCATGGACAAGCAGGAGTTAACCATAACTGATAAAACTAGCTGTTTAGTTTGCCCAGGGGCTCAGTGTCTCAAGATTTCAGTGCGAGTATCTTGCAGAGAGGCCAGGAAATCAGGCTCTGAACTCCACTGGAGGCGTGTCGTGTAGTTTTCACTTGTAAGAGAACTGTGTGTTAGGGTTTGGTTTTGGGCATTTGTACTCAGTGCAAACATCTCCTTTCATTTTATTGACTAAACCCTTTAGATGTGAGGTTTTACGCAGATTAAATTAGGATATGACAGCTGTTGTTTAGTCTTCCATTCTAAAGTAAGTACGTTTAAAGAAGAGAAGCTGTAGAATTTAAATGGAGAGCAACGAGCGTATACCCAGAGGGGCTGTCACTTCAGATAAGTGCGAAGGCAAATCCTGTAGCTTGTGGAGAGCTGGTTTCTTCATGTGTTAGTTTTGCTCACTACTTGATACAATCAGGAATCCAGGAGCTGTTTAACCTGACCCAGTAGAATAAAAGCTATATTGAAGTATAATGCTGATAGGTGTTTGGGGTCTGATATATATCCCCCAATACACAGGGAAACAGTGACTCCAATCTGCATTCAGCACATAGCATTAAACACAGACCTGGTTATTTACCATGTTCTAAAACCATATCTATTCAATAATACATATATACCTGGATGACTGGGCTAATCTTTTCACCTGGATTTATGAACCTGTTAACAAGCCTTCCTATTCTCTCTGAAGGAAGCTGGTATAAACACTGTAATTTAATCATAAAGAGTTTGACCTTAGCACTATCAATGAGAAGCCTTGTTGCTGGCTGAGGGTGTATAGCCATATGCTTGAAAGTGGGTATTGCAAAAATATGTTTGCCATGAATAACATTTGAGTGAATTTTGACAGCTAGTTTTATGTCTGGTTTTGTCTGTTCTCTGGTAAAAAAAAACTTTATCGGGAAAATATCTGAGAAGAGTTAAATTCAAACTCTTAATGCAAAAGTATTCAGTGAAACAGAAATGTATATAAGCCACACAATTATTTTTGAGCTCTCAGCCAAGGGCTGGAACCAAGCTCAAGTGTGACTGATAATAGCTGAGCAAGCCTCAGTTTGGAATATTAAGTATTTGTTTACAAGCTAACTTTGTAAATAATTATACATGTACTTATTGAAATAATTGGTAAATTAAACAGTTGCATAGATGTCTGCAGGATGGCGTTGACAACTAAAACTTCACAGAACAAAATAATTCTTTCAGCAGTAGTAGCTGAAGATATACATTTGAGGAAATCACGATGTCTCAAATATTCTGCAGATGGGAAGAGACTTCTATGTCATGGGATGTGTTATTTGTTGAGAATGAGTAGTTTTAGCTCCAGTTGTGGATGAAAGACAGAATTTGAACTGATCAAAAATTACACAGAGCCATGACTATGAGGTTTAAAATTCAAGTAGGTGAAAGCTCAGAAGTGAAAAAGAGCTATTTCCACATGGTTGAATTGAGATAACGACTTCGGATGAGATCCCTTTGACATGGCCTTAGTCCAAGCATGAAATTGCTTTGAGGGAATGAAAGAGTCAAATTTGTAGAGTGCAAAGGGAGGAGGAGAAGACAAAAGGGTAAAGTTAGCTGCAATGTTTCAGACTTACACTGAATGCTTTGGAGGTCAAGGAGTTGAGTTCAGAAAGCTTCGGTCGTACCCTCTTCTGTCTGATTTTTCTTTTGTCTCCTGTTTCAAGGAATCTAAAGAAGGAACTTGGGAAACGTCATGTTAGCTAACACTGCTGACCAAGACTTGTGAGGGGTTTTTGGTCAAAAAGTCAGTGAGCTTTAAAAGTACACTTTGAAGTGGGTTCTGCTGATCTGTTTGATTTCCACCTGCGTTCTGAGATAGGCCAGCAAGGAGAGACAGCGACTGCAACAGCAAAGTGGAAAACAGTTCATCTCCTTTTGTCTCAGAGGAGTAGGATGTTAACGTTTGGAGCAGAAGGCCCGGTAAGAGTGCTGTGTATTCACCTCTTTCAGGATACCACTGTACCTGAGCCCTCGCAACCTCAGAGTATTTATCCTTGCAAAGGTCAGATAAAACAGGACAGTACTATTATTCTCATTTTACAGGTGGTGGAGTCAGGGAGAGAAAGAATAAGTAACTTTTTCCCACTGTGACAGAAGTCTATTCAGGGTGGAAAGTTGAGTCTCTTTGAGTTTGCCCATGTGGCAGACGAGCTCCTCCAATCCCATGATGCTTTTCGGTGAAACTGCACCACCTCTTCTACACTGGTCAGTCTCTCCTCCCATGTCTTGATGCCCCTCTGCCATTTTTACCTATGCTGAAAACATTGGTTAAATTTCTTCCTCTACTGACTCCACATGCAAAACTATAGTTGTAAGCCTTTCCTTGAGTACCTTGCTCACATTCTTTTCACTTAAGCCCTCACAAAATTACAGGGCTCCTTTCTCCTCAATCATATGTTTCAGCTGGTTTTCACACTCACCTTTCAGTGGTTTGTGGACCTTTCCTCTCCAATTCTTCCTTTTGCTCCCTGGGTACGCTTCCTCTGCTGTCTTCGTGAGAAGCTGTCACAGAACTCCAGCAAGCTACATGTAGGAGAGATTTATTGCAAGCTAATGATAGTCCTCATGTTTATGTGAGTTGCTGTCGTGTTTAGTCTCTATCAAGTCAGAATGAGTGGCTGCATCACTGCTCTCACGTCAGGCTTGTGCTAAATGTCATTTCCAGCATGTGTTATAAAACAGTGCGTGGTGAAGATAATCCATTTTGTTAGTTGCAAAACATGAAACTCCTCTCACCAGCCATCAGGAAGAACCTCACATATGTTGTATAAATGACTTTGTTACGGCCAGGCTAGATGCTGAACTCATCGATTTGTACCATCATTAACTGCTTAAGCAGAAGTGCCTGACAGAAAACGTCACTCTGAGGGTGCATCACTTGGTTTACTGTGAAATCAGGTGGTAATAGCATCCCGTTTTGTCCAGCAAGCACCCACAGGTCTTCCACTTCTTGCATGTTAAAAGCTACCCCTGTTGTAGAGAGCAGCTCATTGGAAAGAGCTGTATTAACTGATGTCCTAATGCATTACTGAGCATCCGGACAGGAATTGTTCCTGGGTGCAGCTTAGATACCAGGTGGGGGCCTCAGAAAGGAGAAGGGGCAGTTGGGAAGTTTTCCTCAGAGCCAAGATGCAGCTGAAAGCAAGCAACCCATAATGATTAAAATAGCCCTGGGGACCTATCAAATGTAACCAGGGAGGTGTTTTGGCTTCAGAGGCCCTTGGGTGAAGGGGACACACACACAACACTGAGCTAAACCAGAGCGAGGAGTCTGTAGTGCTACAGATTTATTTCCCAGTATCTCTCCTTGTAAATGATTCTTTAACCTCATGTTTAGGTAAGCAATCATCTTTGCTTTTACTCTAGGTCTTCTTTGAAGCTCAGTGACTTCAAGGTGGCAGAGCAGCCTGCTCAGTTCACTGGGAAACACTGGGTTTATTCTCCAACTTCCTAACATCCCACCCAGTTTAGGCATTCCTCAGTATTTGGAGGATCATCTCCACAAAGATGATCGGACTGGTAACAGAAGATGTCTCTTGGGCAATGGCATCTCCCTTGACTAGATCAGAACCTCCTTGGCATGCAGGGGAAGCGTCAGGAAATAGCTTGAAACTTGGGAGTCCTCTGACATTTGGAGAAAAGGCCTCATGCGTGGGATAGATAAGGTATGTATTCATCAAAGCAGGCCGTGTTTGGGAAAACCTGGCCACTTCTGTGACTCGTATAGCATCGGTCAGGAAAAGGGCTCCCTGCAGACGGGGCTGCTGGTGGAGAACGGCTTCACCGGCTTGTTCGTTTTCTGGGGGGGAGGTGGATGATGCCGTAGGTTTACGTACGGCTGAGATGCCGGGCTGTTCCCGCAGGGGGGGCTTTTACACAGAGGAGAGACAGGTCTGTGTGTGTGTGTGTGTGTGTGTGTGCGCGCAGTTCCTGACCCCCAAGGTGCAGGTGCCCCTAACACCACTGACCAGGACTCACTGACAGCACCCAGGGCGCAAACACAGCGGTGCCTTCATTAGATTAACTCTGGGACGCAGGAGACACTTGGTGTTTCTGATTTGTGCCGGGACCAGTCGTCTCGAGATGACTGATGCAGCACTGTGTCTGATAACAAAACGTTCCCCCGTCGTCACTCTACCTTCCCAACCACAGGGTGTTTCGGTAGCTGCTACGGAACACGCACATGCTGAAAGGTAGCTGCAGCGGTGCGATCTTGGAGGAAGTAAGGATCTAAAACCTCAAAAGGTTTTAGAATGAAATTTATGCAGCACCTAGAATTGACCCTCTGTAGCACAGAATAAGCTTTATTTATTGCTCTGAAGTGTCTTGTTTGATTTTTAAGTTAGTTGCCCGCACACAGAAAATTAAAACTCCTTGAAATGAAAATTGGTCATTTGTGCAAGCAGGGCCTCGATGGAAGTTTATGACCTTTTTTTTTGACCTCTAAACCCCACTCCTTGCAGCCACCCCCACTCTGGGTATGTTGCCTTCTTCAGGTTTCATTTATACATCTCAAAATCATGTGCCAGACCTGCAAGTAGCCATACATATGCTCTACAGCAGCTCCTGGCTCCTCCTGTAGCCATCCAGTCTCTGTGCAGAGCCATGGGCAAGGTCTTCCTTGGGCATGACTGGCCTTTAGAAATTCACCCACTGATAAATATTAACAAAAGAAAAGTTGGCTATTTTATTTCATGCAGAGGCAGATCTGAGTTATGACCAAAAAAATTCATATATTTTCAAAAATTCTCAGCATGATTGAAGGTTTGGTATAGGACATTTTAGTTGCAGAGTGAGAAATGACAGTTCAGCTAAGGTGGCTTCTACCATGGAGCGACCCTGGCTATTGAAATTCAGATGTGACTCTCACTGGCTTTGTATGTCCCTGTGCAATGTATATTATAATCTGCTGCTGCTTGCAAGCAATGCGTCTTCTAAGATTTCTATGCATTGCTGCATATATAGTGGTCAACGTTCCGGGCAGACATCTTAATATCTTTATTATGTAAATTTTTTTGCACTTGCTGGTTTTGTTTGGGTTTGATTTTTTTTCTTGCTGTATATGCAGCCTTTTCATTTGAACTGGTTTGCAACCTGCAAATTTCTTGCACTTCCTCCTCAAACAGGGTGTCGTCAAATAACAATCAACAAGAAGAAAATATGATTTAACAGATAAGCATGAAGAAAAACGCGTGGGACATCCTTAAAGCCTCACTGAGAGCACTGTAGGAAGGTCACGGCTGCTGCAATGGAAGAGTTGATAGGAAGGTGAAATCTGCATTTCAGGAGATCCTCTTCCTCCAACTCACTTTCCGAGTTATCATTTTTTTCCTCAACATTTCTGTGCATTGTATTTATTATCAGTTTGGCAAAAATGTTAATTGGGAAGTCTGAATACTGATGGAAAAATCCAAGAAACTATGTGGGACTTTGGACCTAGGACTCTGCAAGGCAGGGGGATTTGTATAAGGGAATGCAGGTGACATAGGTTAGGTTTGTGAGCTGCTTCCACAGTGGAGAAAGAACACGATGTCTGAACCACGATGGAATGCGCTTGCTTGGGAAAAACACTTGAGCAATTTGAATTTTTTTGTCATCTCCTTCTCCCTTTTTAGTGTTTAACACCCTGAGACAGAGTGGATTTGTATGAATTATAGCACAGCCACAAAGAATAGCAAGTTAGCATAGTTTGTTCAAGTAATCCAAATCGGATGGTGTTTGTCTCACTTTCTTTTCCCCAACTCATTTTTTTTTTTCCTACTCAGGTATGTCCAACAGCAAGTAGCGAAACTCCAAAGCTTCCTGTGCAAGTAGGTAAGTAAACGAGCTTTACTTATTAAACATTTTATTTTAATATAGTAAGTTTTCAGTGATGCACAAAGACCATGCATTGTAATTTAACATTGGAG
Organism: Psophia crepitans; assembly: GCA_013399095.1. Classification (NCBI taxonomy): domain Eukaryota; kingdom Metazoa; phylum Chordata; class Aves; order Gruiformes; family Psophiidae; genus Psophia; species Psophia crepitans. The sequence continues at coordinate 169,136 of VWZZ01001728.1, forward strand.
CCTATTCTTCAGGTGTAGTCTTGTGCTATCTAAGTTGTGGTAGTGGTTTAATCCTTTGTCTCCACCCTGAACCTCAGTAGGAAGACACATTATACCCCATTATGTTAAAAAATAAAAATTGACACCTAATCTTATACCTACCACAGAATACTTGAACACTTGCTATTGAAAATCCATATAAACTCTGCCACCATCACTGGCCCAGGGTGACTATTGCAGAAATACCAGGTGCTTTTTAGAGAGTTACTGTTGTTCTGCTATAATTTGCTGTTGATTTCATACATGACATATAGATTTATTATGCTGTTAATACCATTTTGCCCTGTAGCTGCTTGAGGGTTTCTGGTGGCCATTTTCTGCAAGTTAAGTACGCTCTCTCGGTCATATCTGATCCTCTGGAATAAAAGCCATCTGTTCATTTTTATAAAGTGAACCTTTGCAGCTTTATTACCAAGCATACAACTTGGTAATCTTGAGTTTTATGTTTCTTAGCAAATGCTTTCTATAGGTCTAGCTTGGAAAAAGATGCCAGGAAAACCCATTGAGGGTTGCAATAAAAAAAGCATAGAAGCAGCACTGGGCTGAAAGGCAATCCCATAGTTTGCCTGATTCTTTCTGCTCTAGGATAGCACCAATTACCTTTGTAATAATATTGTATTCTGTTATCATATTATATCTTCCTAATATGTTCTTCAATGCTTCCCATGATGGAAACACCACAGCCTTGCCCTGCAATACACTGCAGTACTTCTCCTCTTAGCGCTACCCTATGCCTAACCTTGAAACTGCGCGCTATAAATCCTTCACTGACTGTGTGAATGCTTTGAAATACAACAGATGAGCCTGAAAAAGTCAAACCATTCAGAACAAAGCTTTCAGAACAACCTTCCTCAAAATGGCAGCTTTGCAAAACCAGCATCACTGAAATTGGTGGGGCTTTCTATTTTATGAATAATCAGGACTAAGATCAAGAAATACGATTTCTTTTTAGCAAATGACAACATGACTGCGAGTAGTGAAAAAATGTCCCCAAAAGAAAAGGCCTTTCTACATCCCGGGAAATGAAAAATCACATTGCAACTTGTATATATGTGCATGTGTATGTTTGAAAACAGGATTAGTTTCCTATTCATTTCCAGAGAAGGAGATGCTCTGCAGTTTGCTTGATTCAGAAGAAGCTCCATGAGTGACTTTTCACAAAGTTTTGAAATGACTGAACAGCACAGAACAAGATGTTCCACCATGTTCTATCATTTCAACTGAAAACCACTATAATATAATAAAAACTATCCCTGCCGCTGCAAAATTTCCACCTATCCCCAGGATGTGTTTATAAAGAATTAAGGTAAAGGAAGGAGATCACTAGGAAAAAAAATAAATCAAATCTCAGCTGACACAAAAATAGCTAATACTTGAGTTGCTACCTGTAATTTAGGAATAGCAGCAAACCACCGATCCTTGTTTGTTCTTTATCACACTGAATAGTTTCTGTGTTTGGATAAACGGAAGTAACCTTGCCAAGACTTCCTATAAGCTGTTTTTGTGGTTTGATACTCTGAGGGAAAAATTATATCACAGTGAATTAACAGAAGAGCTCAGCCTGCATTATAGCGTGGTACACTGATAAAGGGGGGAAATACGTCCAAAGCATACCTGCTATACGACTGCCATCAATATTTGACATAAAACCAGACAGCCTGCTTTGGGCAGTGGGCAGCTAAAGACCTGACTGCCTCGTGGCAAAGCCCAGCTGGCCCTGGGCTTAGCTGAGGCCTGCAAACGCTAACTCAACACAGAGGTTTACTACGCAGGCGTGCAAGAAGCATCTTCAGCCCACCAGGGTTTTCTGGGCAGAGCATGCCTAGGGCCAGAAAGACTCTGCTTTCTAAAACTCCACCAGCCTGGTACTGAGAGCGAAGAAACTGGAGGTGGAAGAACTTCAACTGCCAAAAACTTGCTCAGAGCCTGGCTGAGCTGATGCAGTCCTGCTGTGCATCATTGCTGCAGTTGTACTGCCTTGGCCGGACTAAAACCGAGGAGAAGCCCCTGTTACCACTGTCCCAGATTACCCACTAAGGTCCTACACCAGTGTGCTGCAATACCCCGTGTGATAGGGGTATCAGAAGGTTAGTAGACACGCCTAGGAGTCAGATCTCCTCCTCTTCCTCACTCTTTTTCTCTGGATTAAAAATAGAAGGATAAGGAATGCTGATTTATTCCTGAAGAAGGGTTTCAGGGCACGGGCAAACAAACCATATCTAATTTTCTGTGTTTTATACCCAGATATCATAGTTATTGCTATGAACTTAATTTTAGTGATGCTCCATTTGCAAGATCTTTACAGTCTTAACAGTAACTGAGTGATGTCTTAGAATAAAGGTTCTTTTGTCATCTTTTAGCATTGTCATTTTAAGCTATTTTTTTGATCAATAATATAGCTTCTCTTTTTTAAAAAAAAAACCCCACAAAAAAAAACCCCACCCACAACCAACTGCTGAAATTCCATGTGGTAGTTAAGCTATTAGGAAAGATGTATTTGCTTCAGTATACTTTATGTCAGAATCCCAGAAAATAAATAACTGCGTCATAAGAAAGAAAAATAGTTGTTTCTATTCCCAAACAAGAGTCTGTCTTGTTGAAACTTCTGTGCATCCACTTCACTTTGAGTGTGTATGTTCATTCTTTCTTTGATCACTTCATTAAAGATGGAGAAATTATTGATTCACTCTACTTTGTTCTGGCCTTAACAACTTTGCAAGCTGCACGATACAAAGAAAGACTCCTCAGAAAGGAGAAAAAGGAAAATGAGAAGGAAACAAAATGCTGGGAGGTCTCCTGGCACCATGAGTTCAAGCAAAGAAATTTGATTTTGGCAGTTCTTCTAGTGGAAAAGCATAGACCTGCAGAAATCAAGTGTTTAACTTCTCAGGAGGCTGGTCTCTTGGCTGACGTGCTGCCTCACAGCAATGCATGCCATTCATGCTATTCTGAAGATACTTTACCATACTTGTACTAGTCCTTTCTGGGAAGGGAAGGATCAAAAATTACTCCCTTGATTCAGAAAAAAAATTACTTAATCCTGCTAAAATTCCTTACGTCATTGCATAACTGCTCGCCTCTGCCAATAGCACAATGTAGGGGCTCTTCCTAAATTGGGGAAAACAATTTCCTCTTTTCTTTCCTTATTTTTTTTTTTTTGTTAATCACTTACAATCATACATTAATTCTTGTTCTTCCTTACCACAGTTTATGTTAGCATAGTAATTTATTTTCTCAGTGACTAACTCCTGAAGCCAACTCTAACTGCTATCCTTGTGATTGGAATTGGTCCTCCTACGCTATAACTCAAATTGCAATGAAAAAAAAAAACATCTACAGGCAGTGCAGGTATGACAGCAACCTGCTTCCTTTCTCTCTTAGGAAGAATGAAAAAACTTACAAATCCATTAGCCTGGAATAGACAAGTTCTGAACAAAAGGATTGGCAAATAGCACAATTTCACAGCGTCTGAGTCAAGTTCCCGTAAAACCCTCTGCAGACTAATTTCTCCAAGGAGTTTCTCATTCTCATCATTCTCAAATACATTTACTATTGTTGTTGGCTTTTTCCTCCACTATGTCTTAAAAAAAACCAAGCCCCAAACCTCCCTTCCTCCTCTTCTGAAAGCCCTGCTAGCAATTTCCCACTGCGTCAGAGGGGAAAAGTAAGAAGACAGCACAGCTGTGATATGGAAAGAGATGTGAAGCGCTGGATATCAATTTGTGGTAGTTGGTCCCATGCTGTGAGATGAACTCATGCTCACTTGAAGGCCAAGTTCTAGTTAGAGCCTCCGTTTGCCCTTAACGCCGCCCTTTTCCACATTTATTCCAGTCTCAGTGCGTCTGTCTTGACTGTGGCTGAGCAGGGTTACACTCGTAGAGGATTAGCCCCACTTCTGTCTACCATTTCCCAAAAGCTGGTCTGTGTCTTGGGGCTGCTGGCTTTCTGGGTAGCTTCTTCAAGGGCAAAGTTTCACCAGACATTAACAACAGCCGTACGCACTATTAATCTATAAAATATCAGAGGTTCTGCTTGAAAACACTTTTAAGAGGCAAAGTGACACCGGAGCACTCAGCCCCTAGTGAATGGGAAGAAACTGGTCTAGGAACCTTTCTTGCCTCAGTGTAGTTTTCTGAATCTTCTCAAGGGATTACTGTCATCTTTGCCAATTTGCATTAGACAAGTAATTCCCACTGACTTGCTGGCTGGTCTGTATTGTTTGCGCAGCATGAGGAAAAAAATTGTCAGCCTTGCCTTCTCTCTTTTGGCTTAGCAGCTGGCTCTAGCTGCAGGGATCTAGTCTCTTGTTTGGATGCTATTAGCCGGCTGCACTGACTTGCTAAACTACAAGCCTAGGTGAGCACCTTCTCCTCTGTTACAGACTCCCCTAAACTGCATAAACATCACATTTAATGTAGAGAAACCCCTGGGGCTAGCTCATACTTGTTTGTACTTCGTAGGTTTTGAGGACTAATCTGAATGCATAACTGATGTCTTGGACCTGAATTGAGAGAAGTGTTGACACATCTACGATGTATGTGCAATCTCCTCCTCATCTGCTTGCCTGGGACAGCAGACAGGAGGGGTGGCAAGGGAGTTTGGATGAAAGGGACAACAGGTGGAGTGAGAATGTGCACCTGAAGCGCACAGCCTTAGTAGCAGTCATGGAGGGACCTGACCCTGGCGCTCCAGCGTATCAGCTGAGAATGTTTCCACCATGCTGCCAGCTCTAAGCTGATGCAAGTTTCCCTGGCTTGCAGTTTTCACTCTGGTGCTCTGAACACTGCCAAAGAAATTGTAGAGCCATGATTGTCTCTGGAGAATGGTTTGGTCCATCCCCTTACGTGCAAGCAGCCATGTCCGACTGCCCTTTCCTTACTGGGGAAGGATGCTGGCAGGGGGACTAGGAACGCTTCCCACCGCCAGAGCCCCACTGGGTAATCCAGCCTCCCAGAGGCACCGGCCAGGAGAAATTCCCAGTACTCCTGCCTGCCGGCTCCGCCTGCCAAACGCGACGTGGGGCTGCCAGGTGTGAACAGGCAGGGTGAGGGCAGGAGTGAGACAGCTCGGCTGTCAGGCAGGGCTTTCCCAGAGGTGTGGGAAACGCTGCTGCCAGAACCCACTCTGCCTGATTCATATCAGACTTGGTAAGAAAAGGCATTACTCATCAATCAGACAAATCTCTAGGCTACTAATTGAGAGGAGAGTGAGCAGAGCAAGGTTTTCTTCACAGCTTCTGCATGCCTAAGCCTTCCCTTTCATATAAAAAATATATTTATGGAAGCAGGAATATGAACCATAATTCCTTATTTACACAGGACAACCAGATGCAGCAGGCCATTGCAAACTCACTCTGGTCTTCCAAGTAACAAATTTTAACTATCCAACAGGAAGCAGCTACTTAATGTGTGTAAAAAAAAAAATATATATATATATATAACTGAAAAGTGCTTAGGAAAGCCGTGGGGTGAGCGGCACTGAGCCAGCACTTACTGGGTTCCCTTTCTCTGGATTTGTCACGTTTCATGCCTGTCACCTTGTCCTACTGCATGAGGATTTAGAGAGGAAAATCAGTTTAGTTAACCTTTTTTCCAGCAGAATTTCTGAGGACTCCATTGAGAAAAGTCTGCAGACAGAAGGAGAAACATGACTTTTTTAAATTTGAAGGCTGTAAATTTTTAGTCAAGAAACTGACATTTTACTAGCTAGTGAAGTAGGCTGATTAGCAAATTCAGGAGTCTTGTTTTCACTCATGCAAAAGAAAAACAGGGCAGCTGTCACTTGCTTTTAGCAAGCTTTATACCTTTAAGGTCTCTGCACTCAGGTTGGTGTCCCACAGAGCATCCAAATTACTGTTGAGATTTCTTTTGCATTTCTTTTGCATTTCGCAGTATTACACAGCATGACTGACCACGCTGCTGTGCAGGAGCAGAAAACCAGAAATAGAAAACCTCAAATAGAATAGAAAATCTGTCCAGAAAACCTCAAATAGACTTATGTGTGAAGGAAGAACAGGAATACGTAAGAGAAAACACTCCTTTCTCTCTGACATGTCCCCACTGAGTATTCGTGTGTTTCCTTCCGTCAGTGCTAACTCCCTACATGAATATCCCTTTACATACTTGAAAGCTTGTGCAAACGCAGACATCCAACAATCCCTTTCCAGAGCCTGAGGAAATATTGCTTCCTCTGTGCTGTAACTGAGTATCATGAGACAGAGTATGAAATGACATCAGGGCAGGCAAATTAAAGCCCTTTTGATACCTATTTCAGAGGCTTGTGCCCTGGCTTGCTCGGTCTCCTCTTGCAGGCTGGCCTGCCTATTAATTTCCTCCTGTAGTAGCAACCTCAGGTCTCCCGGCTCCTCCGAAATGACTGCCTGGGGAGTTTGGCTGGAGCACGCACTTCCTCTCCTCCCAAGCTGCGACAGCGGAACCTTTGGCACACTGTCATTTTAGGATCGACGCCCTGCTTTTAGCCAAGAGGCTAGTAACGGAATATATTTCTAGGAAGAAAAAGTACCAGTTGCTGAAACTGAGGACTACTTTTCCAGCCCGCAGTGGTCCTCACTGCCACGAGTTACCCTGGGTGCTGCTTCTGCTCCTCCTCCTCCTCTTTGCTCAGGGCCTCAGTGACATGGGTGCTGCTTGCGGGCGATGGACACTCCCCCAGCACGCGTTGGCTTGATGGTGAAAAGCAAGGCTTTTCAAATGCCAGGGCACGGATTTGGGTTGGCCCGTGCTGCTGGCGGGAGATGGGAGACTGACACTGAGGCTTCACCTTCACGCTGTGTGGTGAAAAGGAGGCTGATGCTGGGAAGGGCACGGTATTTCTCAGCTGGAAAGCATCTCTGAAAAAGTTTTTGAGTCCAACTTCTTCCACACATTTTGTGTCTGAAATAAATGCCTTTGTCAACAGGTCTGTCACCCCACTTGCTAGCTTCTAGCATGACCCAGTCATGCTCTCTTTTGGCAAGGAAATCCTAACAGCTACCTGATGACTTCCTCCATGGGAATAAAGCTTGTCCCAAACAGGAATAGAAATTGTTTTCCCTTCAATATTAAAGAAAGACAATTTTTTCAAAGTTTCCTTTAAATTCTGGTTCCACGGGAACGAGGTGTTAGCATAAGAACAAAACTAATCTTCCCGTAAAGTTCAAGCCCAGAAAGTTGAAACCTAGCAGATTAGGATCCAAACTTGCAAGGAAAGCTGTGAAGTATTTTTTCCTCAATGGCAGATTCCAGAAAGTTTTAAGTGGAAAAAAATGTTCTTACACTTTCCAGGTCCAGCTGGTAGAAGGAAGTTAAATACCCCCTTGCTCCCCAAAGCAGCATCTCTGGGAAGAAGGAACTTGTGAAGAGCAATGGTCACTGGTCATCTAGGTACAGTCCAGCTGCAGGTTTGCAGGCCATTGCAGAGCCCACGCTCCCATTTGCTCAGCACATGAACATGCAGATTGCAACATATCCAGCGCCTTTGCCTCTCAAATCCCATTTTTTGAAGGACTGGAAGCAATAAATGCAGGTCAGTAGAAAGCCCGCGTGTGGGCTATGCATCCGCAGTAATTTTGCAGTGCAGGGCAGAGACTGGTAATACCAGTATGGTCTGTCACAAACCAGGAGGGGGTTTGAGTCATTCTTGTGCATGTCTTCTAGGTGACCTCCAAATGGAGAGCTGTTAGGAGAAGTGAGGACAACCATGTTCAGATGAAACATGAGTTAAGTAATGAAAAGCAAGAACTTTGTTAATAGAAGGTTCTTGCTTAAAGAGTAGGTATACAAATACTGTCATTATGTATTACCCTGTAATTATGACATCAACATTTTCATTTCGTGTCTTTGAAAACAAGTTTAAGAATGCAATAGTTACTACAAAGTTTAGGATTCATAAGTAAGTCCTGCTTGTGAAATGCTTTTTTTTAAGGAAAAGGTTGGCTGCCATTCTACCATTGTAGAATGTCATGTATTGTCTCCATCACAATAAAGAGATTAGCTTTAGTTGAAATACCAAAATATTTCCTTCTGGGTCTTTCTGCATATTTGCTTTGGAAGTTTTCCCAGTTCATAATAATTATAACAGTACCTGGCTCAAGCTTCAGCTGAGGAAGATACTTACACAAAGAACTGATGAGCCGCTCTTTAATGAATGCTACTTTCTGAAGTTTTACAGTTTATCTTGACCTTGTTATTTTAACTATTCCTCCCTCTACAGAATTATAATTATAATATATAATGCATATATTACTTAACAGTATAAACAGTCTGTGAATTCAGAAAGGACTATTTGCACAACTCTTGCACAATTCATGACTACTGCCATGGGCGTCAGTAGGTACGGGCAAGTGTGACTTGGAATAGCTCAACCAAACAGCAAGCAGGATTGGAAGTTCCACGCTTGCAGCTCTTGTAAAGAATTATAAAAGTCAGTGGATAATATGATCTTACTTTTTGGAACAAATAAAAGACATCTAAATGGAGCATGCCAACAAAAGTAGTAGCAAATAATGAAATAAAGAGGTAACGTGTAGACATCTGAGCAGAACCTTGAGGAAAAAGTTAAATAAATACTTTGACCTCTAAAGACCCATAGAATTACAGTCATTCCCTTACCCAGATGGTGTCTGTCTTATCTAGGTAATTTTGTTAAAAACGAGAAAGTCTGAAAAGTTTAACCTAGTTAACACTGATTATGATGGTAAAGGTGACTGTGTTCAGTACACTGATATAAACGTGGCCATCAGTGTTAAGAGCTCATCAATAACTTCAATTGAGCCCAGTATTATAGGGAGAAAAAAAAGAAAAAGCAACCCATTAACAAACATATTGTGGCTAATAGCAGGTTCACAACTGACCAGCTACAAGTGCTTATAAGCATCTCACCAAGCATTCAGAACCATTAAGCCATGGACATAAATAATCTCACATCCAGAGTTTGGGAAGTGAACTAGTTCAGTACATTGCAATGCCACCATCACAGCTCTGTAGGCTACTGCACGTGCAAAGCCTTTGCTTGTTGTTATTCTTAGTACTTTCCTTTCTGTGTTTTGTTTGGGGACATGCCTTAGGCTCACTTTTTCTAACTCCTCAGAGCAGAGAGGATACAAGTGCCCTGCCAGCCTGGGCATTTGGGAGCCCCAGCACCTGCTTTGAAGACGCGGATGCGCTGTTTCGGAATCCCCCGGAGACGATGAAGTGACCTTGAACAGCCTCTGCACCTGCATCTCCTTGGACACGTGAAGCAACTTCAGGTGACCCTTTTACTATTTCATCAAACAGCAAGTAATTCTGAAAAACTGCTAATTTCCCTTTTTTTCCCCTTTTTGAGACCTTGCCGGTATGTTACAGAGGAACTAGACTGGGAGAAGCATTTGTTCAAAGTAATAGACACAAAGCCAGATGTAACCTGTGTGCTTCTCTCATCTTCAGCAGGGGATGACTCAGGAACAGGAGGCCATGTGTAGTATTACATGAATAAGAGTTTACAAAGAAAGGTCTACCTAAATACAATGCAGATCTTAAAACTGGAGTGCCTGCCATACTGCAGCGTTGAGCTTATCAGTAGGAGTGAAGAACAGTTTACTTGAAGCAATAGTGAGGACTTTTTCTTTTAAAATGCCATTATTGTTTAATTTTAAAAAAGAAGAAGTGACAGCTGCAAAACCCCCAAGTTGTTCATGTCTGCTGAACAGAGGAGTGGCAAGCGCATGCCACATGCAGAGTTATACAAGCCCTTTCTGAAAGCAGCATCAAGAACAAAACGGTGCTCTGTAAACTTACTTTATTTTTTGGCTGCCTTTTCACAGCTCTGCTTGCAACACTACGAATTCACATTTTGCATAGGATACTTTCAAGCAGTGAGTTGTCGTTCATAATGATTATTATGTTCCTTTAAAAATATCCTGATTTTAAGAGCAAATTCAGTTGCTGCCTTTAAAGAAAATAGCTCCAAAAACATCTATACATCAAATATTCAGAAAACAACCCTCTCCCCATAGAGGAGCGATGCCTGTTGGCAGTCCCTGGTGGTCAGTAGCCCCGGGCAGCCAGAGAGCCCGGCACAGGCACTGCTCAGGCTCCCCCAGGCAGGCAGCTCTGGCCGTACCGACGTACAGTACCGGAGACGCCGCAGCCTGTGCTGGTTTGCCAAGCTGTGCCTGAGACTTGTGGTCAGGTTTGCTGTATCTGCAGTTATAAAAAGGCAGGCTTAGGAAAGACTGTCTGGGTAATAAAAATGAATTGTTTGTCCTCTTCCAAATACCAGCAACACTTTTTGTTTCTTTTTTACAGCTGAAGTTGTTAATTTTTTTCAGTAATTTGGTGTTCTTATTTCCCAGAGTGAGACCCTCAAGCTCATTAGCATTGCTCTGCTGAGGGGGGTGGAAGGGAAAGGAGCCTTTTTCTTGCCCAGTTTTTGATGGCCCCTTCACTGGATCCTCCCCATGGTGTTGTATGATGCTAGGAGACGCAGATGTCTGTTTCTGAGGCTCCTGCGCGGTATTTCCTTGCCATGCGTTCTTTCTCTGAGCCGTGCCATTTCATGTATGTGGCCTAAAACTTCTGGCTGTCAAACAGGACCTGCCACTGGCACTCCTGCTACTCTCTGGGACAGCACACAGCTTTAACACAGCAGCCACCTCCTTCACTGTGACAGATGAATCATTTCTTCTGCTGAGAACAAAGCTCTTTGCCTCACACACCGATGCATCCTGGGGTTGCACAGCAGGGAACAAGTAATATTTTGTCAAGGTAGCACAAGAGGTGAGAAGCCCCTGGGTGCTAGAGTGCTACCACATGTTGCCCACCATCTCCTACAACAGCAGGGATGAGCAGTTTAGCAAAGGAAGGTCGCAGCTTGCTTACAGCCCCAGGAAAGAAAGCAACCCAGTGCCAAGGCTGTGTGAGTCCTTGGTAGTTGTGTACCAGGGATTTCTACCCGATCTGCTCACACTGAGCAAGCCAGGTGTTCCCAGCCTGTGTGTGCACATCCATACAAGCCAGCAATGTTCTACACCGCATGCAATGATCCTGGCCAACTGCCACATCTCATTTCATGTATTCTTTTACTTGAAGGAACAGGTTTTTCCTGATTAAATTCAAACAAGTTTAGGACCAAGCAGAGAAAATAGCAGCTCAAAGGTGTTGTCTTGAAGACACATATATTGCATAGGAGCAGGTAATGTGGAAGTTTGTTCCTTGGGTGTAGTCATACTTAAAAATGTTTAACCCACACATTGCATCTTACCGCTTCAGTCACTCTGCATGGGTGGGTCAATAAGGTTTTCTTCTGCCAATCTGACGAAATAGCTGTGCCAAAGGTCCAAAGTCCTACCAAGAGCAGACCCCAAACTGCCCCTCCTGGCCAGCCCACTTGCCAAGGCTGGCTAGGTCTTCTCCAGCCCCCCGGGATCATCTGCATCCCCCTCTGAGGGGGAGTCACTGCCCACAGATGGGGTTAGGGACCCCTGGAACAGGTATTTCTCACACCTGCGGATGCTGGGCCCAGCACATCTCCTGCAGACATGATCTCTTTAGCTTTTGCCTGTAGCTCCAGGCCCCATGCTTGCATCATGCTGGTTGCCAGATGTGGGGCAAGCGAGGCAATGTTTACTTGGGGCTTGCAAAAACTCTACCTGAAGCAACAATTATATGAGCTATGCTTGAAGTGACATAATGTCCTTCCAGCTTAAAATTCTATGGGCGTCAGTAGTCATGAATTAAACTCCACAGCAGCACAGAGTTGCATTTGTGAGATGTGTAACACTCTTAAGTGATAACAGGGCTGAACTGCTTTTATCTCCTTAGACCTGGCCTCTCTTACACAACAGGATACATGTTCCTAAGCAAACAGCACTCCCCCCAAAAGCTGTGACCTGACCTACCATACAGATAGATACCCTGAATGGTCATGAGCCTACGTGTGCTCAGCTTATCTTATACAGATAAAGCCATGTCGAAAGAAAAGCTTTAGTGAGAAAGCAAAAGAGGTGAACAGCAAAGTCTTTGTTAAATGTATTTATCCATCTGTCTAATGAATACTTTGGAAAAACGATTGAAATGCCCTCAGCAGTTTCAGTGCCACCATTTGGGTGTAAATGCCAGCACTGTACTGGCCAAACTTAGGATCCCTGGTATTTTTAGTAAAATTTAAAAGGAAAAAGTACTGACCATAAACAATCCTTTATGTGTGACCTTTAAGGTTCTTTTAGCAAAAAATAAATTATCCTATATAACACATTCCAAATCAATATTTTATATTACTGTTTTCTTTATTATAACTTCACCTATACCATTTCTATGGTTAGATGAGTTAGATGTAAAATACACAAGAACCCACATGGCTCATTTTTAACAGGTAAAACTAAACTTGGTATTTAGTTGGTGTTGGTACTTCATTAACATTTTTGCGTGAAAATGCAGTACTTTTATTAATGGTGAATTGCATTAACACCCCTAAACCTAAATCTGAACAGGTGACACCACACTCTGCAATTTCATTCCTATTGGAGGTGCAAAATAGGATGCAGAGAGGCTTAGTGCAATTTTCTTCATAAACTGCCCTGTGGGTTGGTGGAGATGCTGGCCGTGCTGGGTGGCAGCAGCTAAGGTGCGTTGATGGGGTATGAAGAATTACAGTGAACACAGCAGCAGAAAGGAGTCAAGAAATGAATTGCAAATACAATTCAAACAACTGTAGCCGGTGATAGAGGGATGGGGACTGAAGGTGGTACTCTCACAGGTGGGTGGAAAAGTCCTCCTTCATGGTTAGGCTGGGGCAGCTCAGGAACAAGAACAAATCTGTTGAGCAAAGCAGTGGAGCTCTGCCTGGGCTGAACAGGCAGACTGTCAAAACCCTTGAAGCAGCAAAGCCCAGGGATGTCTTTAGGCTCACTGCGTACAGCAGAGAGGGAAGCTGAAGAGTGGTGTAGGGAAGAGAGGCGAGACAGAGCACCATGCCCCAGCAGAGTTCATCTGGCTTCACCTGTCTTCCCCAGACCAGTAACTTAGGCAACGCAGCCTACTCCTTTGCTATGAAAGATGTTATAACTAACTCCTGTCAAACCTTCCCTGGTGAGCTTGTGACAGAGCAGCAGCAAGGGTTTGCTCCCTGCCAAGCCCTTAGGCCTCTGAAGGAAGGGCTGGAAGGTGGCAGAGCAGGTGCAGCTGAAGGTGTTTATGTGGGTTTTTCCAGAAAGGATTTTGTGGGCACATCCCTCTGAGGGAGCACAGCGGGCACTAAGCTGCTTGGAGGAAAGCAGATGAAGAATGTTTATTCAGCATTTCCACATTAAACAGTGTGGCAAAGCCTCAGAAAACTCCCTGGCCAAGCCCAGTATCACGGTGAAATCTGTTTGCTTGCATGGACTTACCGGCAGCTTTGTCTTTGAGGCAATTGCTACGTACCAGGGACAAAGTGCAGCTGAGGGCGAGAGGCTGCGCTGTGCTCCCAGACAAGCAGGCAGGGGAGTGGCAGCTATGGCCCCACCGCTCTCCTCCGCTACGGCTGGGTTCATGCACAGGGTCAGCTTCAGCCATCCGTGCCTGGCTTCTGCTCTGGGCCAAAATACATTTCTTCTTGCCAGGATGGCAACAAAGAGTGCTGCTAGAGCCACATGGGGATGAACATATGCCTGGCCATGCCGCGCTAAAGGAAAATGCCTCTTGTCCTGATGTCATCTTTTTGGGCGAGTGTATTGGGTTTGCATGGCAAGGTTTTGGTAGCAGGGGGTGCTACAGGGGTGGCCTCTGTGAGAAGCTGCTAGAAGCTGCCCCTATGTCTGACAGAGCCAATGCCAGCTGGATCCAAGACGAACTCGCTGCTGCCCAAGGTTGAGCCCATCAGTGACAGCGGCAGTGTCTCTGGGCTAACACAGTTGAGAAGGGAAAAAAACCCACAAACTGTGCAATAGCAACTTCAGCCAGAGAGAGGAGTGCGATGTGAGAGGAGCAACTCTGCAGACACCAAGGTCAGTGAAGAAGGAGGGGCGGGAGGTGCTCCAGGAGCTGGAGCTGAGATTCCCCTGGAGCCTGTGGTGAAGACCATGGTGAGGCAGGCTGTCCCCCTGCAGCCCATGGACGTTGATGGAAAGCAGAGATTCCACCTGCAGCCCGCGGAGGACCCCACACTGGAGCAGTTGGAGGTGCCTGAAGGAGACTGTGACCCCATGGGAAGCCCGCGCTGGAGCAGGCTTCTGGCAGGACCTGTCAATCCGTGGAGAGAGGAGCCCACGCCAGAGCAGGTTTGCTGGCAGGACTTGTGACCGTGTGGGGGACCCACGCTGGAGCAGTTGGTGAAGAACAGCAGCCTGTGGGAAGGACTCACGTTGGAGAAGCTGGTGGAGGACTGTCTCCTGTGGGAGGGTCCCCATGCTAGAGCAGTGGAAAGGTGTGAGGAGTCCTTCCCCAGAGGAAGAAGGAGCAGCAGAGATGTGTGATGAACTGACCACAACCTCCATTCCCCATCCCCCTGTGCTGCTGGGGAGGAGGGAGAGAAATCCAGACGGAAGTTGAGCCCTGGAACAAGGGAGGGGTGGGGTGAAGGGGTTTTAAAAATTCAGGTTTATTTCTCATTACCCTACTTTGATTTGATTGAAATTAATCTAATTTCCCCAAGCTGAGTCTGTTCTGCCCATGACGGTGACTGGTGGGTGATCTCTCCCTGCCCTTACCCCCACCCAGGAGTCTTTCGTTACCCGCTCTCTCCCCTGCCCAGCTGAGGGGGGCAGTGACAGAGCGGCCCTGGGGGCTCCTGGCCTCCAGCCAGGGCCAGCCCACCACAGTAAGTGGCAACGCACACTTGATGTGATGTCAGGATGACCACTTCTGCTGGGGACTTGCAGCGCAAGCTTATTGCAAGTCATGGCAGCTGACAGAGGAAACTAGAAAGCAGAGCTCATTTCAGCTTGGGGTGTAAGGATGACCCATAGCCTTGCCAAAGGTATTGGCAGAGTGTGTAGTATGTCCACAAGAGCTGCACCTCTTTGCTATCCATGGAATCTTAATAAAAGGAAAATTTACATGCTTCATCCCCTCTCCTACCTGAAATACAGCTGTAATCCAGCATGGGCCACAGGTGGCTGTGAGAAGCATAGAGAAGTGGGCAGTGGAACCAAGGAAACAGTTTCTGCCATCAGCCTGAAACAATCCTTCGCTGCTCATGTCGTGTTTTTTATTCCCCAGTTATTGCTAGAGTTCTTCCCAACAGCAGAGCTGCACCTACCTTGGAAATCCCCCTTCTGCTTTGCTGCGTTTGCTCCTCCGCTCTCCCTGTGACAATATGGAAGAAGGTGGGTGGCACTTCCCGATCTGTATATCCAATTCTCTCTTCCTCCAGCTCCACATCCAGTCTGCTCCTTAGGTTACCAGGGTCTCTCAGCCCCATGCATGCCCATCATGGGCTTCCCACTCTGCTTTACCGTCCTCCCTCCACCTCCAGCTCGCACTGTCTTCGCTTCCAAATTTGTTGTGGGGCTAGAAACCTTTCCAGGGAAATAGCGGTGGAGTTTCAGCAGGGGTATGCTGCAGCCCAAACATTTACACTTTCGGTCCTGCCTTAGTCTTTGGTTAGTCCTGCAGTAGATGCCAGTCACTATTGATTTGTGTATATGGAACAGAAAAGTTTTGTTTTCCTTTATAGACTGCTTTGGTTTAAATGTTAAATATTACAGGCAAAACAAGCCATGAAAGCCTCTTGCTGGGCACTGCAGGGATGGCTATGCCCATCATTTAGCCCATCTGCACGAGTTGTTCGGCAGGCAGAGGCATGGGTAAAAGTGATGTTCGGGAACAAAGGACACATGATCTTTCAGAAGGAAAAGGCTGGTACAGAAACGTTGCAGGGCAGACCGCGCCGTCGGCAGCAGGAGGACAGCGCTGGCTGGGTTCAGCGGCGAGTGCCGCTGAGTTCACACGGTCCTCCTGCTCAGAAGGTATCACGAGGGACAGGGATTTTATTTCTTACCAGATATGCAGAGATCAGGATTTCCAAAGTGCAAGCATGTAGAAACAGGACATTCAAGCACTGATTATCTGTACGATACGCACTCGTGTCATACAGATGCATGTGCACACATACACACAAAAAAAACGTGATGCTTCTACGTGGTCACAAAAATATGAACTTGGTAAGAGATCTGCTGGGAAGTGACAGAGTAGCCACGCTGTAGTCTCATGACTGGAGAACAGCTTCTCTTTTTCAATAGCTGGACTTGGTAGCAGTATAGAGAACGAAATGGACATTACAGATTAATAAAACACAGACACAGATTTCATTTTGAACCAAAAGTTAAAATTTTATTTGGAATATCAATATACCCCAAAAATAAAAATAAAACCTTCATTTTATGTAGTGAAATAGCCATTTGAAAATGGTAAAATAAAGATATTTCTCATATTATTCTCTTCTAGTTATTGTACACATATTTAAGGTGGTTGTTTTTTTTCTGAATATAAATCTAGCTTGAGCTTTAAGGCTCCAAAAAGCCTAAAGCGTGTAGTGGCTCTTTTGAGAAAGCAGATAAGTCAATCAGAGCTGTGTTTTTTCAGCAGACAGGCCTGTTTGAAGCTGTCCAGGACTGGACAGAAGTGAGACTTCCCAGGAAGGTCACTGTTTCAGGGGAGTATTACTTTATACCCATTGGGAAATACACTCTAACCCCACCATGCAGCATTTTATTGAGCTTTATGATGTATTGGGGAGGGCCCTGGTTCCCCTTAACTGTTGAGTTCTTGTGCGGATCCAATCCTACTTGTGTTGGTTTAATTTAAGAAATCAAATCCTACCCTGTGGTGTTTGCTCTGCTAGAAATGAAGTCTGTAACAAGGCACTGATCCTGACTTCGGTCCCATAAGCAAAAGGCTTCTGTCCCCATGTAAAGCTACACTGACCTCGACGGGGTGTTCATGCCAGCAGGATCAGGGACTTGTCCAATAGCTTGCTTTAATAAAATAAACAGAATGGAAAATGTACTGAAATAAAACAGTAGAAACCCACCAACAATTCTGAGTAGAAATTCTTCCCTTTCAGAGGGTTCACTAATGCGAGGCTGGAAAATATGACTAAAGACAGGGCCTGAGTGACACCCTGAGTGGTTCATGTCACCGCTAAGTAAACACAAGGGGATTTAGGTCTTGCATCACCCTCTGCAACTGGGCTGCCGCAAAGCTCACCGAACTCACTGGACATCTCACCAAGAATCTCACTTTCAGTAGGCACTGCACCAAGTCCTGAACTTATGCAGTATGGTCAGCAATTTGCTTTGATCTCCTCCTTGATCAAAGCCATTTTAATCTCTTGAATTATGTCTGTATTTATGATTTGTATATTATGTTACACTTCTGTTACTGGTTCTGAAGTACAGGATAGACTACAACTACTAGAGACATTACTGCACTAATATGTTATAGCTGGCACTGCTTACAAAGGCTGCTGTTTCACGGTCACAATAACTGGTGTCTTACGTTCTTTGTTGCCTGCAAACCGCCTGAATATTGATCCCTGAGGTACCATTGCTCTCAACTAAAGCATCGTCCCAGGTTTTTACTTTCAGGAGAGAAAAATGAAATACACCCAGAACTTGACAAGCTGTTGGACCACGGATGTTCCTCCAAACAAATCCACAGTGCCACGCTTGCCCTCAGGGAGCCCCTGCGTAATTAATTTCCGCAGGAGGGACCCCTTCACGCAAGCCGCCGTTCACCAGCCACCCTGTCCTGGGCACCTGGCACTCTGCAGCCAACCCTCCTCCCACTTTGCTTTTCCTCGTCTCAGGAAGCAGTGAGCCTTCAGCCTGGAAATACTTTCTCCTGGGATATGAAATAGGCCTTTTCCCTCCTTGTCTCTCCCGCAACTTGTGCTCAGTACTTTATTCCTACTACCCAGCTTGGCTCTTTCAAGTGACTCCTTTTGCACACTTTGGCCCTTATCTTGTAAGTAAAAGCCTGTATTTGTTTACTGTGAGATTCTGGTGAGAGGTCTCTTTTGGAACTGGCTGTGCTTAGTTGGGTGTTATCAGTGAGGCCAGACATAAAATTTGTGTCTCTGAGTTACGGAAGGTCTGTAACCACGAAGGGTTTCATTCTCATCACAGGCACAACTTAACGAGGCTGCAGAATTACCCAAGTTTTCGTTCTTCCACTAACTACCTGAAAATTTTTTCCTTAACGTGTCCACGGCACAGAAGTAGAGTTAGGAAGAGTCAAATTCTGCTCACAGCTGCCTAAGCATAAAATCCATACCAACTTTTCTGGTTTTATTTCAGTACACTGGAGTAATGGATCAAAACACAAAACTTCCGACCCTGGCAGACCAACCTTATCACCAGTGTAACCTTCCTGACTTTAATACTGAATCCTGTAACAGCATTTCCAGCATCTGTGGTGGTTGTCACAGGTCCCATA
Source organism: Psophia crepitans (assembly GCA_013399095.1). Classification (NCBI taxonomy): domain Eukaryota; kingdom Metazoa; phylum Chordata; class Aves; order Gruiformes; family Psophiidae; genus Psophia; species Psophia crepitans. Next base: position 187,570 of record VWZZ01001728.1, read on the forward strand.
ATGCTTGGTAATTTATATAAAGTTTAGAGTTCCCCATGGTGCGTGTGAATGCAACAGAATTACAGCTTTCTTTAAAATAATTAGGAAAAAAAGGACTGTGGTAGTGAACAGAAAACTTTGACCCCAAGGCTCAAACCAGGGGAAATAAATAAGACCCAATTAGCTGTGTTTATATCTTGTGGCTCGTAGGTTGGAACAGCTGGAGTACTGTTGAGGTGTCATTACGTTAGGGTTGACTGACTCAGTGTTTAAATACAGGTGAGTGGGTTAAATGTGATGTCTAAGTATCACATGTGCATTTTTTAGGGGGAAAAAGTAAGAAAAAACAGTGTATGTTGGGTTTGGTCTTATCCTCAATTTATTTTATGCCAGTTACGACATTTGACTCCTGCAGAAAACCTCAGAGGACAAGCCCAACGATGCAACAGGAGAGGACTATAGGACCTGCGTAAAAGCACGTCTGAAGTGTCATCTCCTGAAGCAAATGGCAGCGTAACAGCCAATTTCCAGCGGGACAACGAACGTACCCTCATCTACCACTGTCCCTTACGTGCCTCACCGTGCTTCCCCCTCCCTACACATACGCTTGCCTGCAGGACGCCCTCTGAACTCAGCGCCGCGCTCCCCCTGCACACCCGGGGAACACCTGCCCTGCGTTTGAAGAGGTCGCTCGGGCTGGTGTCCGCGCTGGAGCCGCTTCCCAGGCAGTAAGGAAGGTGGCCCTTGCCCACCCAGCCCGAGCAGCAAGGAAGCGAGCACATCGGCAGCAGGCGCTGGGAACGGTGCAGAGGTACCCGCAGGAGCTTTGGCAGCATGGGGTAAGAGCAGGTGAAATCCTTGCTCCACTGAAGTCAGTGGCGGCCTTGCCAGCATTGCCGTACTGCGTGCACAGGTGTGGTTTTCTTCTCTTACACAATTAAGTAAAACAGTGTGTAGGAAAACCAGGAAACACGGTAGGTTTTTTGCATCCCACTCTGTTTTCTGCCTACGTTAAATGTAGGCAGCAAGTTCTTGCCTTGCTGTGGTGTCGTCTCAAATTAGCAGATGTGCGTGGTTCCTTCTCCTCTGCTGCTCAGATAAAAGGCAGTCGGACACACCAGCCCTGCTCAAAGCAGAGCAAAGCCTCCACTGACATCACAGGGTCCAAGATTTCAGCTCCAGACGCCAGACCACTTCCACCCCCTCTTGCTTTATTTGAGAGACCTAAGACACACAGGACTGGGGGTCTAAATGGCACAATGGTGGGCTTCTACCAACGCTTCTCATCTAATTGCAGTTGACTTCAAGTTTTGCCTTTTCCACTCTTAACCGGTCTTCTCAACCAGCTTCTTAGCCAGGGCAAAATTAAGCATGAGGAAAAAGGCTTATTCAGCATTATAATTATCTACTCCCAAGCTGTATAACAAAATGGTTTACACATTTAATTGGTTTTGTCTAATATTTCCACATATACAGTAGTCCTATTAATGAATATCATAGCTTCATTACTGCATATCACATTTTGCTATTTGTTGTGTACCATAAAATAACGTCAGCACATCAATAACTTAAATAGCACAAATGTAAACTCATTTTCTGCTTGTTATGATTTTAGCCTGAAAAGGCTTTTTGATTTGTAAGACCATTCACATAACATGGAATGTAACTTTATTTGTTTTTCCCTTGTATATAATGAGACACCGAAAGCCCTTGTCATCTCTTAACAGGATACTAAAGCAGCTCTGTTTCATGAATGACAGCACAATTAAAGCTAAAAATCATAATTTAAAAAAAAAAAAAAAGAAAAACAAAAACCAAACCCCTTTGTACTGTACAATCTCAAATTAAAGCAAGAAAGATAATGACAATCTTTTGCATTAGCCAGGAAACGTAATTCTCTGCCACTGGGCTTTTTTTTCTTGTTGACAATTCACAGAATGTGTACATGGGTGTAGTTATAGGTGTGTGTATATCCTATGCAGAACAGCAGTCCCTATTTTGTTGATCTAGTTCTTCTAATTGTTTAGTTAAACTACCTAACTGATACAATTTAGAATACTACATTAACACATTTAACATCAAGTTTACATACTTGCGTCTTTGAAATACTAGGAACTTTTACACATTTTATTTGGCTTTGTAAGGACTGGAATATCACAGATAATGCAATCTACTTGTCTTTGAAAGAATATGGCTGTTCTCAACTAACTCTCTAAGGTTCAGAGTGAAATACATTTCTCCTTATATCTGTAGCTGACTTCAGAGAAGAAAGAGTGTCTTCTTCAGTGGTCAGTCTGATGCTACAGTACAGATTCTGCAGAGACACACATACATATATTTAATGAAGAGGAATTCTCTCTGGACTTTAGAGTTAAGCTGTTGCAGCAAAATTACTCCGTTTAGACTAATTTTTTTCTTTACAAATCTCAAGAAAAACCTATTCCAAGTATGTTTTGTAGTAGTATCTCCACATGACCAGAGGAGGGCACTTTGAACATCTTTGCACTGCCCAGAAGGCAGATGCAGAAGCACAGTGTTACCCAATGTCGCGCAGTCCTGCCACCCTTTCCCACCCAGGCAGGTCGCCTTGCGTCCACAGAAATACGGCGTCCGTGTTGTACCACAGGGCTCTGTTCTGAAAACTGTGGGCAGACATATCACTCTCTTCTCGCTAACTAGGATTTCTTCCGATTTCCCCCATTTAATACAGTGTTGCTGCAGGTTAAATTGAGATTAACGGATAATTTCTAAAAATCATGTGAGGCGAGTTGTCTCTCTCTCCTTCCTGAACATCCCTCTGCTATTAGCCCCTGGTAATTTAGCAAATATTGATTGATTTAACCCTCTATGACTTATCCTGCTGCAGAAATTCCTTGCCTTTAACTGAAAAATGCACTTGGAAAATGCACTCTCTGAGATATGTATTGCAACAGTGCATCTTTTCACATTAAACTCTTGTAAAAGTACTGCTCCTTTCCGCCTTCCGAGGGAGGTGACTCTGCGTCCCAGATCTGCTCCTCCAGCAGAATACGAAGCAGAGAAATCAAGCTCTTCTCTTTTCCATTCATGACCACAGTGTGGAGTTCAGACGCTTTCCATGCAGGAAACATCCCTTTGGGTTTCATTTTGGCTAAAGGTATCAACCTTCTATGGAAAAGATTTTAATTTTGTAATCTTACTGTTATCATAGGCAGATTTATTTTTTTTTCACCTCTCTGCTTTGTTTTGTTCAAGTTTAATGCTGATAAATTATTAGAAAGGATTTAGAAACTTTTTCTTTTTAATAAAAGTCTCTCCTCCACCCTAGGGAAACACACTGCTTATTTAATGTACTTTTTTCCCCCTCAACATTATTCCTTTTCTGTTTTCTTTTCTTCTTTTTTCTTTCCTTTTTTCCTTCCTTTTTTCTTTTCTTTTTTCTCTTTCTTTTCTTCTTTTGTTTCTAGAGCAGACAGGTACAAGAAGGAAGTTGTCTTTCATCAGCAGTCCTTTGAGATAGAGTAGAATTCAGTGAGTCCTCACCATGATAGGATCATAAACTTACTGGGTTAAACCAAGCTAACTTTCCCTAAGCTGCCAAGTTTTAGCTGCACCATACATATATATGTTTCCTTGTGCCATTTTCTTTTCTTATAATTTTGTTTTTCTTGATGACCCTGAGCTATGGCTTCTGTCTCGTTTCTACCACTAGTCAACCTTCCTTTCTCTTCTGGTTTTGCCGATATAGGCCTCAAAGAAAAAATGGCAGAAGAGCACAAAGTAGCTGAGGTACATGAGAGAGGACCAGATGATGTTCTGCACGTGGGAATGGCACTGGCCCTGCTGCATCCAGGAGAAGACCAGGTAATTGATCACGCAACCGATCAACATCTGAGTGATCTGCGACAAGGTGATGAACATGGCAAACTTGCGTGAGACTCTGAAGCCAGCAGCCCGCAAGGCATAGTAAGAGTACATAACGGCGTGTACTCCGTAGTTCATGGTCATGAACCAGCCACCGCCAGCCACCATGTCCTTGTAGGAATACCAAGAATAAAGTAACACAGTAATGTGATGGTACCAGTGTAAGAAGATAAGCTTCTGTTTCCTAAGAATAATGAATATTGTATCACCTGTAACAAAAAAAAAAAAAAAAAA
>VWZZ01001728.1:191696-262954 GCA_013399095.1 Psophia crepitans
AAAAGGAGGGGAGGAAATGAGAAACATATTGAACAATTCCATAATCACTGCAGCGCTCTCTTCCCTTTGCTGTTGCTGGAGTATACTTTATTTTGGAGTGTGAAAAACCATCTTAGCTCTCTGATCTAAGAGCCAGCTTGGGTCATAATCTCTGTGCAATCTTCAGGAAACCAACATACCACGTTTTTCCTGTGTGGGTAACCCGTTTGAAAATCCCAAAGGTTTACTTCATAGCCCTTTACTGCAAACACAATCCATGAAAGTCTGAGGTGCGGTTGCAGTTGTCTGTTATATCCTGGGACTAGAAGAGAAACGCAGCTCGACAGAGAGCAGAAAACCTGAAGAGGAAGCAGCACAGTGTCCTCCAAATGCCTAACTGCAAACTGAACCTAGCTAAACTCAGCAGAGCCTTTTGAGCTACTATGCAAAAAAGCTGTTGCGTATGCAGCCTCCAATACTGAAAGGTATGTCATTGCCAGGAAAAAATGCTTCTAAAAAGAAATTTGGTTTATGTTGAAATGCACGTCCTTTTCTGCAAAGTCATGCTGCTATTGTAGAAAAGTAAATTTTATTCCTCTTTCTGCTTTTTTTCTCTTCCTGCTTCTCATGATTGCACTGAGCATCTCAATTACATGTATGTATATATATGCGCTACTTGTTTTCTATTGTTATAGACTCAGTATTTCCAAAAAGATCCCTGAGATTTGAATCGGGAAACTTATTTCTACATATCTGTACCCAGGAAATCCAAATCATGAATATTAGTGATGGGTGGAACCACAACTGCACCGTCTGCACAAGGTCTGTAATTAGCCATAATACTACCGTTTACTTCATTAGCTGCAAAATGTTGACTCACACTTTGGTAAGTAATCATATGTTCAATTTATTGTTGCTGTGCAGTTCTAGCTGATGTTCTCCAGTTCTAACAACTAGATTTCTTTGTTTTTGCAGTAATTTAAGCAGCAAGAAACCAAGGGATTCTGACACAGCAAGGCAACTGATGTCTGTCTCTTTCCAGTTTTTATGCTGATGAATTGCTGTCCTGTAATTTGCTGAATCAAATTCTCTCTTGAAAGGTAAAGAATTTTTTTTTGCTACAGCCCTTTGAAGTTTATTATGGGCATCCTCCAAAATGAAAGCTGGAGGGCTGCTAAATCGCTGCTTCCTCCTTCCCATTAAAACAAACCTTTCTTACACTAATAAACCATGGGATGAGAACACATGCAGACTGGCTATTACATTGGCTTTGGCACGTATATCATAATTAGCCTTACCAAGAAAAATCACCAGAGACACAGGAGTTTATAAGAATCAGGACTGGAAATCTAGGGATATTATGGGAAATTGGTTTCTGCTTGGAGGAAGCAGACAGCCACAGCCTTCCATGTCTAGGGAGGAAGCACGTTAATGTTCATAATTGTATGCCTACATGTGTATTTAAGGATGAATGCTGCAGAATGGAGGCAGAACCTGGCTCAAAGCTTCTTGCTGACACAGCTGCTGTAGCCCATGCTTCACTTCCGTACCCATGGCGTGAGTGACTGCTGCTTATGCTACTCGTATTTGCCTATGAGTAGCTAAGAAAGAAGTATGGACCAGATTGCTCTTACCTCCTGACTGCCCTGCTGTGTATAATCACTGCAGTTTATTCCTAAGCTGGGAACGGTCTTATTCAACTGCACTTTGCTCTAACTTCAGCCAAGCTGGACTTAATCTCTAGACAGTAAAACATGCACAGTTTGGGGTTGGTTTGGTTTACTCAGTTTTTCTAAGACTACAGCAAAGTTTTGACAGCACTTGAGACCCTTCTTGTGCTTCCTGCACAGACATTTCTGCTCTAAATATGCATAGAGAGAGAAAGGGAGAGAGGGTACTCACCTAGCTCGGGTGCTTTGCTTAGCACAAATGCGTATGCCCAGAATTTGCTGACAGGTCCAATGTAAAAACTCTGGTCGCACACTGACTGCTTCAGGCCTTTGGTCATCAAAATATACAGCATATAAGCACCAGTTCGAACAGCACCGAATATACTTTAAAACAAAAAAGAGAAAATTAAGAACATTGAGTGGACACTTGAAATCTACATGCCATTGCTTCAAATCATTATGAGAAAAAGGCCATAAATGTGTTGAAATACTAAGTTTGAGACAACCTTAAAGCTGGACTTCTGGGAAGCCATTCTGAACTCAGATTTTTAAACTGGACTGCAGCCATATCCCCGGGTAAAAGTCTGGAATGGTACCGTCAGTGGTTTTTATTTCATTACTACAGGAATGATCAGCGTTCAGGAGCAGTGGGAGGCATCTACTTAGGCTGAAAACAACATACAGAGTTTTGATGCTGACGGCTGGAAGACTATGAGAAGTGAGTTGATAAAGAGTTGTCATCAACATAATCAGGACCAATTCCCTCTTCTGATTTCCTCAGTTTTCTGTCATCTCTCCCTATGCTTGTTACAGCCACAGGAGCTCTGAACAGAGAGAAACCCAGGTAGGGCGCACACATCTTGGTGGGGGGGGTCTCAGTCTGGGCTGGTGTTTTGGTGCACGTGCTGACTTCATCTCTTAACAGGTCGCTGCTAACAGAGGAATCGACTAGTTGAATCGAGTAGCAAACGGCAGATTCACCCTCACCTCATCAGAGTGAGATGCAAGGTAACAGTGTTCTGTAAATGAGAAACATCAAGAGATTTGCAATGGAATTAATTAGCGCAATTACTGAGGGGATAGGTTCAGATAACAAAAGACATCCAGCTGATGTAAGGAACAAAGGCTTCTGTCTCAGCAGTGAGGTGCTCTGCAGAAGGAATTGCCTCACTGTTTTATGGCAAGAACATGCTTGCCCATTGTCTACCACTGCAGCCTGTTGGCCCTTCAAAAGCTGTGATGAATACTGTGTGAAACAAGCAGCTTGCAGAAAAATGGACCAAAGAAAGACCCCCATCTCCTTTGGGGTTGAATATATCCTACTTTGTGCCTACATCATATGTCCCTGTGCCTCTACCCAGCTCAACCTTATCTCCCCTCTAATTTCTTTGTGTCCCTGTCCTACTCATGATTCCTCTGGTTCCTGCTGTGCCTTGATGACTTTCATGATTATTGCATGGCAGCAAGCAAACCAAGCCACCTAAAATTGATGAGTAGACACACGTGGGCAATGCAAGCTACCATTTATGCAAAGTGTCTGAAGTAAGGAACAGTTCCTTTGAAGTTATAGATTCTCTGTTCCTTGTCTTTAAAAAATGTGTTTTAAAATCATCAAGGCAGTCTCAAAAGTTGAGGTCTATGGAAGTTTTTACAGCACTTGGTCAGACTAGATGGTTCAAGTAAGCCTGTCGAGCATAAAATCTGTTGACCTAAGTTTTTGTATTTTTTGCACGTATTTAGATTTCCAAATCTGCAGCATTGATATACTCGGTCAAACCTGTCTGCTGCTAAGGAGCAATGCACCTTGCTCTCACCCTGTTCACTGCATGCACTCTGCACCATGCTACCTGGTGGTCTTCAGCCTCTGTCAGCGGCATCACGCATGGGGCTCTACAGCCAGGTGATGCCCCGGGAGAAGTGTTACATCCTGGCTCCCACATCATTACATTTTGATGCCTGAGGTTTCACTGTGGCATCAGGAAATTCCGCCAACAGTGAGCAGTGAAGAAGCTACTATCATTATCTGCTATTTGGTGGTATTTGCTCATGGGCTCTACTGCCAGATAAGTCCTCTTATGTTATATGCAAATAAAACCTCATCCCGCTGCTGCGGGGATTCCCATTAGCACTGCCCAAAGCAATGCACATATTCCCAGGCTTAGGCAAGACAGTAACTGCAGTCTCTCATGTGCATCCACCCCTGCATGCAGAAGAGAAAGTGCAGTATTCTTAGCATCTACACAGCCCATAGTGCATCCTCTCCATCTAGGGTCATTCCCTCCCACGAGCGCTCTCTCAGCATGCTTTTCTCACGACTTTTGGGGATTGGTCCTTTTAACTTGGCGGAGTGTGCCAAAGCCTGCAGGAGGAGTTTTGAAATGAGGTGCAACTTGTTCTGTGTCTTCTCTCTAGTATTTAACACATGCCTTTTATTTTCTCAGGAGTTGCATTTCTCATTCCCAAGAAGACATCCTGACAGAGATGTGATCTGATTACTTCCTGAGGCAGTGAACTCCTCAAGCTAGCCAGGGCAGGCTGCTGCTTGCTCCTGTGTTTTGGGCGGTGGCAAAACCGGGTGGAGGAAGATCAGGCAGAATATCTAATGATACGCCGGTTCTCCCAGTAGCAAATACCTCAGTGCTGACATTAAAATGGGGGGGGAAAAGGAAATTTGAAATTATGAAATCAAATAGCTGCAAGCAATACGCCTTTCCTTGTACAGAAGCTGTACTGCTTTTCTAAAGTATCATGTATTATTAAAAACCAAAGAGAATTCTGTGCCATGCACACAAACCAGGATGAGAAGAGCACTGGTTCGAGCAACAGGCAAACGCTGCCTTAACTGTAGGCGCTGAGTATGGACACCCAGGCGTTTAATCTGGACTGATATCAGAGCCAAAGAGTATCTGCCCTGTGGGGATTACACAGTTTCACTTTGCTGCCCTTGAGACTATAACTGTGTAATTCTTCCTGTCGTTGTATTCAGCAGCTACCGCAGAGCTCTCCTTGCAGAGCGCGCACGCTCACACACGCACACTTATTTTCTACCATTTTGCAGCATGGTGGCTTCCTCCAGTTCCATGACTTTAGAAGAAGTGACTCCAGTTACTGCTCTACATGGTGTGAGTCAGAGTTATCTGATTTTTTTATCAGTAAAAACCCACTTACATTTTTGCGTAATTCGCAAGGGAAGGCTTTATAAATAAGGAGGACGGCAAACTGGAAGTAACTGATTCAATTACCTAAACAGACGCCACGAGCAGGTAGCTGTTTATGAGATGTGCTGCATGCCGAAAACACTACCTTGCCAACAAGAACACACCACCGGAGACAGAAAAAGATCTAATGCCTGCTCGCAAATGTGCCTTGGACCCAGAGAGCCAGGACTGCTTATTGTGCCTCTGCCACTTAATCTTGTTTGTTCTGTAAGGTAAGATCAACCAACAAATTTCTATCTTGCAAAGACACGATGTGCAGCAGAGTGATGACATTGCTTGCTCAGTAAATCACTTCTGCTTCATTTTGTCCTCGCCCTGCTCTCTGCTGTAGCTTTTGTGAGGTATTGAAATGAACTGCTTACCAAAGCAGTCTGTTCGGTGGGAATCATCTGCAGGGATTTTAGAAATAAGGTACCAGTGAATTACTGTACAATTACAGCCTTTTGCAACAGACAGACCGATCAGAAACAAACTGCACCGGCTAATGCAGCTTTCTCATCTATTCAGCCACAAAATGTCCTACATTCTCCTCCCTTCAGGCAGTGACTTCTCTGGTAGATTAACAAATTCCCAATTGGTATTTTACTGTCCATAATATGATCAAGACGTATCCACGAGTAAAACAAAAACTAGTACTTTTCCCTCACAAACTTGTTTTCAGATGAGGGCCTTGAAACACATCCCATGCATGGGTTAGGAGCAGCACTTAAGAAGAAGGGAGACTGAGGGCTGGGGAGCCCGCTGATGTTACAGGGGAAGACAAAGCAGGCATTAGCAGTGTGTTCCGTTCTTTCTGTTCCCTCCATCCTACTTACCAGGAGGGAAGCACTCGTTTCTCAAAAGCCTGAGAGGTCAGCAGGTTGCTCGAGACTTCATTCAGTGTGAGGCCAGCTGCCCCTGTAGCAGGCTCAGCTCCTCCTTGCAGCAAGGAGCCCGTTTTTGCTAGGGCTGCTTTCTGTGCAGACCCATCACTGCACTTGGCTACTGACAGCTCTGGACATCCTGGTCCAGGATTGGCATTGCAGAATTGAGCAGGGAATGCGACTCCCACATACCAAAATAAAAAAAATAATTTAAAAGTTCAGCACAAAATATAGCAACATTTCCTAAAGGATTTTAGTGCCGTGGTATCACAGAGTGGAAATTGTCTGCTCTGGTTTGCGTCTTAAAAAAAACCCCAAACTAACCAAACACATGATGCAAACTGCGCCTGCAGAACTAGGTAAAGATGGCATTGAAGGGGCTCAGTCTTAACGATGGCTGAGGTGAATGTAAAACTCCTTAGCTACACACTACATCTCAAAAGTGGAGCATCTTTATTTTCTAAAGCATGCCATCCTGCGTACCCAGCCCCAGCAGAGAGCAGCAGGGAGCCCACAGCCAGCAAGACTCAGCTGTGCTGTGCAAAGTTAAGATCTGGTAGGGACTTGAGGCAGAGCCCCCCTTACCCAGGCCCACAGGCTGCTCAACCCTGGCTCAAACCACAGGCGCCCGGCTGCCTTAACCAGTCTCCAAGCTGTCGGACCATCTTCTGCCACAGGTATACTGGGCTAGTCCTGCAGCAAACCAGCTGGGCACCCAGCTGAAGAGCTGGTTTCTTAACATAATAAATGGCCTTTCTGTGTCCTGCTGATTTAAAGCCCAGGGTCCTCAGAAAAGAGGAGAACGTTGTAGTGCTAATGATGCGGCACAGGAGCATAGGATGCGCAGTGACCCCTCAGTCTGTCAGGTCAGAGAAAGGGAAAGGGCAGGAGAGTATTTCTGTGCCCAGCCGAAAAACAGAGAACATGTAAAACATGAATAGATACTGGGGAAATGCACAGAGAAGGCATCTATAAGAGAAACAGATCTCTGAACTAAGTTTCTTGGAAAGAAATGCAGCTGAAACCACCTTCACCATGCAGCTCTGAATTCATCAACTGGGCAGTTACCCCCAAACCAGTAAAGAAACTCAGAAACCTCTGATATTATCGAGCAGTATGTGCCAAGGTGAGTGCATCTCCATGTGAAGGAACACTGCACACCTTTCAGCCATTTGCTCATTGTGCTCTTTGATTAATTTCTAAAAATAAGCTTGTAACAAAGCAATGTGGCAACATGACCAGGAGGTTTGTTTTGTAGTTCTTTGGAAGTATTTACAGAGCTTTTTCTTCTCCACCTGGTAAGGGCATGCTGCTTTCACATCACTCTTACCTTCTTGCAGTCTCGTGAAAGTTTGTCCCAGAGCACCAGCCCATCAATGATATGCACCAAGCGGATGACACAGCAGGGGCAGGGCTAGGTGACAGCTTTGTTAAGAAACTGACGGGATTTTGTTGCTGGAAATGAAACTGTAGGAGATTTCGATCTGTCTCCCACAGAACCCTGCTTTGGCTGTGTGAGAACGAATAACAGTTTTGGCCGACTCAGAAGACACAGAGGCACCTCTGAAGGATGCAAGCATTCAAGGGGCTGCTTGCCTTGCAAACCAACAAAGGGAAGGGTTTTTCCAAGCTTGCCACAGAATTATTTTTTCCTAGGTGACTTCAGATAAAGTTGGCAGACCAGTGTTGGGAAATGGCCCCGGCCAGGGAGGAAGCACACAAGGTTAGGTCCTACGTAGCAAACAGGGCAGGAGTTCTGGGAACACGCATTTGCATGGCGACCCCATGCTATATACACAGCTGTATGGTAAGAAGCTATACCTAAGCTATCACAGTGTGCTTGCTGCTTTGCTATCGCTGCAGTGATTATACTATCAAACCAGCAGGAAAGATGGAAGCTTTAATGAACCACTGGCTTGTTCTCAAGCTAAAATCTGCGCTTACATTTTGTGGTGGCTTCGGGTCCCACAGAGGCAGAGTACTCTGGGAAACTGCTAATGTTTGTGTGAAAAAGAGAAGACCATCAAACAAAATTTTAGGAGCTAAATCAGGAGGTTTATGGGAGTCTGTCCTCATAATCTGTAAAAAAATATGAAACTGCATTTTTTTTCAGTTATCCCAAGATATGGCTTTAGTGAGGGAAGTTTCTTTTTGAAGTTGAGCCAAAAATGAACGGGAATGTTCAGGTTAAAGTGGTTATCTGGGTGGTGCCAAATGAGGAAAGAATATTAGGATCTGGTTTGTGCTGACCAGAATTACGGACCAACTGCCTACTGACTTTAACCGGTGCCTGAGTGCTTATTTACAGCCTATTGTTCCAAAATCATTTTGTGGGTAGACATGCCAGACTATTTCAAGGGTGGGAGAAGAATTAAAACCATGAGAGCAGCCTGCCTAACAGAGACGGCATTCATTCCACCGCGGGGAGGGGACTGGTGAGACCTGCCGTCACACACCAACCTTCCAGCACACGGAAGCAAAGGGCGAGTGAGAAGTACGTTTCCTGGCTAATTAAGTTTCCTTAAGAGTCCACAAGCACATGTTCACAGGATATGACAGGGAGCAAACGTGGGTCCTGCGGGTCCCCCTTTCTGGGGGTGGATGTGTGCAGGAATGTAGCAAAGGAGCAGCACAACCCACCAGAACTCATAATTGCTTTGCTTTGCTTTCTTTGTGGACTGGCTAGATTTCATTGCAGCTGTTCCTCTCCTTCCTTTTTTTTAAAAAAAATTAATCACATCTTAACTCCTTTCGTGTTTTTTTATTTTTTTCCAATGATGTGCGCATTCATCCACACCGGGCCAGCTCTGCAGCGGGGAGGGAGGAGCAGTACTACCTTCACTAGGCAATGTGCAATATGTGATGGTGCAATATTGAAAGACAGCTGGATTTTCCAGATGGAATAAATTCTCCAAAAGAGAGGAGGAATTAATTAAGCCTATGACAATTTTAATATATAGTTTCACTAAACGGTTGTCAGACTATCTAAATGTTATCTCAGATGTGACTCCTGTCTTAGTTTGCCTTGATTGTATTCAAATGCAGTTTCATAAAATCCTGGATCCTCTTGTATTTAAATAGGTGTAGAACTGTATGGTTGCTTTGGGCTTATCTTTGATTGCAAAATCATGGTATTTGTACTGTACAGTGAAAAACCACACACTAAGAAACTGATCATTAAGTACAAATGAAATGTGGGCAATGACTGAAAGATATCATTTGGCTGTTGTTCAGTGACCTACATGGAATTAATGGCTCTTATTTTGATCTCAAGGAGTTAGAGAGCTGCAGCTAAGTCACTGGGATATGACATGTCCTCTAATCTCAGCCGAGAAAAGGATCTGGCACCCAGCATCCTAAATGGTCAACATGACACAAGGACAGCCTAAATGAAATATTCATATATATTAATATTAATATATTAATAACTGACTAGAAGAACCAGCTTTGTAAGTCTCCACCTGGTTATTAAAAATATTTTGCTAGGTTTGTGGAACTGCAGATTACATTCTCCAAATTAAGTTAATCAGACTCTGTCAGTGAAGAGTGATATGGTATACAGAGTGATATGGTATTCATCTAAGTGATAAAAAAGTTTGAAAAAGAATAGTATTGACTATGCATTTGGCCTCTCCTAACTCTAAATGTAACATTTATGAGGCATTTTACAAGCATTTAAAAGAGAGGACTAGTGAATTACCCTGAAACCCTAAAGATACACTTGTTCAAATTACAGCTGATGAACTTAGCCCAACTATTTTTTATAAGAAATAGAAAGGAAAATTAATGTAATTAGGCTGTTGTTTCATCATCCTTCAACACTTCTGAAGTGCTTTCAAGCAAAGCCAAGGCTAGTGATGGAGAGAGGGAGACCTGATCCTGCAGAAAGATTGTTCTTATAAAACACTTGCAAAGCACTTCCCTGTTTTATCCCCCAGAACTGATGCAGATACCTCCCCAAAAGACCCTGTCTCCTCATTGAATCCACTTGTGATGAAAAGGACATCTCCATTCTCTCCACAGAGCAGACCTTCCCGTTGCCATACCAAAATTTTGGCCTTTTCCGCTTTCCAACAGCCAAGTGACATACCACCTCCAGCTCGGGCTGTCCCAGAACTACCAACACCTCAACAACATTCAGGCCAGCAACTGCTTTAGGTCACACATCCCTGCACAAAGAACTGCCAAGCACACAAGCTGTTTGTAAGCTGAGGTCTCTTCAGGTTCAGACCTAACTTCCTTCAGACTTCTTCGATCTCCAAAGCCCTTAGCATTGTGTTTGTGAGTATTTCAGTCCTGAACGGCCTTTACTCTTGTGACAGCCTTGCAAGGTATCTAAGCATAGGACTTAGTTCAAAGAGAGAGAGGTGACGCAAACTGAAATTTACGTGTCCTGTCAAAAATCTGTGTGAGCCAGGATGAGAAATTATGTGCAACATCATGAGTTGTGGTTTAGTGCCCTACCCATGAGGTCCATTTGATGTAAGCAGAAAGAGGTCTGACCTCATTTTGTATCGGTGAAAACAGTATTATTGAATTAACAGTAAACACGCTCCAGCAGGAGGAATTCTCTTCAGAGAGTCTTTTGACCTAGTACAGATATTCTTCTCACTTTTTGGAGTTACTTTCTAAACCTCCATCTTAATTACCCAAGGTACACTTATAAAGGTAGTTTATAGACATGAAAGCTGTTGTTACACCTCTTAACGTCATATTTTCATTGTCTGCACATCTGATATTTAGGCAGCATGCTTTCAAGAACTAAAAATACAGAGTTATGCGCAGAGAGATGGAGTGCAAGTTTACAAAGCTGTGATGTCCTAGAAACACAAACAGCTGAAAACTTCCTGTCCTAGCCAGAAGGACCAGATAAGAGCCATACAGGCTCAGTCAGACGCTTCTTTCCCTGTTTTCCTTGACGTATTAGGCAAATACCAGTGGGGATTTGGCCTGACACAGATGGACACAAGCCACAGAGAATGTGAACCTATGGAGTGCATTTGAAGCGCATCCCTGCTTCTATCTCCCCACCACTGTCCCACCCCCTGAATTTGCGTAGGACCAGACCCCTGAAGCTGACCCTGCCATAGGAGAAAATATTTGGATTCTTGTCCCTTGCGGAATTTTTGCAGCTGTTCCATTGCGGCTGTTGATGGGTTGCATGGCCGTGCTGATTAACTGGACCGGTGAATAATGCAGCTAAAACAGTCTCTCCTCCACCTTTTTTTTTTTTTAAACAACGTGATTTCATTGCTCTCAGTCACAGCAGGGAAAATGAAGACCAGGGAAGGCAGGAGTCTCTCCAGCCAGCCTTGGCACTACAGAGTTCAAAATATGGCACTGCACTCCGAACAGCTACTCTGCTCTGGGAAGCCACTGAAAAGCCATTTAAGGCATTGGTTTGCAATTGTCTGCTGGATCTTGTTTCAAATATAGAATCATAGAATCATTAAGGTTGGAAGAGACCTCAAGGATCATCCAGTCCAACCGTCCCCCCACCACCTATGAACCACTAAACCATGTCCTTCAGTACCACATCCAACCTTTCTTTAAATACGCGCAGGGACGGTGACTCCACCACCTCCCTGGGCAACCCGTTCCAATGCCCGACCACCCTTTCCGAGAAGAAATTTCTCCTAGGCTCCAACCTGAACCTTCCCTGGCACAACTTGCAGCCGTTCCCCCTTGTCCTGTCACTAGTTATCTGCGAGAAGAGGCCGACCCCCTGCTCACCACAACTTCCTTTCAGGTAATTGTAGAGGGCAACAAGGTCTCCCCTGAGTCTCCTTTTCTCCAGACTGAACAAGCCCAGTTCCTTCAGCCGCTCCTCATAAGACCTGTGCTCCAGCCCCTTCACCAGTTTCGTTGCCCTTCTCTGGACACACTCCAGGGCCTCGATGTCTTTCTTGTGGTGAGGGGCCCAAAACTGGACACAGCACTCGAGGTGCAGCAGAAAGTCCCAGGACTGATTCAAAGCTTGGAAATACACTTAGGATATGGTTGAGAATGGAGCAGGAACCATATCAATGCTGTATTAAGTACCATTCCCATTATATATGCTTGTTACACATTCTCTCTATATAATCCACTGCTCCGAACAACAGAATTGGAGGCCTCCAGAACATGCTTACTCAAACAGTTACCATCCCTGCAAGGGCACGAGAACACTAGGAATTTAACAAGCTCCAACAGCAGAACCTTCTTCCTCATGTCTTGCTGTCCAGCTGCTCCTCAGCCTCTCTCTCCCTGCCCACCTCCTGACCAGGAAGGAGAACAGACCGGTCTTGCAGCTCACCTGCAGAGTCCTCCCTTGCTCTCCTTGAAGGTGATGGAGTCCCATTCAGGGTGGAGTCCAAGCCACAGTATTGTTAAGAAAAAGATAAGAAATGGGGGAGGTGAGGAGTAACAGATGCTTTTCTCAGTGTGGTGCTCACTTACCCTAAAACCTGGTGGTCAGCAGTACTGGAAGTGTTTTATAACGGGCTGCTCTACGTCTCAGTGCTATGCGTGTGAGCAGAAGTTGTGCTGATCTTTGCAGTTTTTATCACTCTTTTTGGCAGAAGACTTTTCTTTGCATAAGTTCACGCGTACTTTGAGGTTTGGGTTCAGTCCTATCAAAATTCCAAAGAAAAATTTGACAGAATTCCCCTTCCATCTCTAAAATAAACCTCCCCTCACTGAACCAAACACCCAAGCCTCGTTTTTCAGACCTTTCTACTGTATCTAATCCAGATGTCTCTCTAGCACGTTTTTCAATGCAAATCATCTGAGTTTTCCGTTGGGACCAAAAACTGAAGCCAGGCCAGCTCAGTGTGATTTAAAAATTGTGCAAATATTTTACATGGCTCCCAGAAATAATATATCGTTTGTGCAGGTTTATATACCCATAAGCATACGCATACATGCCTGGGTGGTTATTGCTTTCCCATGTGATAAATTTTGGGGAGGTAAATGAGGTATATTAAAGTGACGTCTTGCTCTGTGGTTTTCGAGTGAGGGCAGATACTGTGCCCCTTGCATCAGTCTTTTTTTTTCTCCTTGGCAATAAATCCCTCGACATGGGGGCCACTCCCTTCAGCCCTTCCCTCTCGTCGGCAGATTTCCTAGTCACAACTCACCTGGCTCCCCAAACCATTTCTTTGTCCATTTTAT
Organism: Psophia crepitans; assembly: GCA_013399095.1. Classification (NCBI taxonomy): domain Eukaryota; kingdom Metazoa; phylum Chordata; class Aves; order Gruiformes; family Psophiidae; genus Psophia; species Psophia crepitans. Next base: position 204,579 of record VWZZ01001728.1, read on the forward strand.
CGACAAAACCGGAAAGAAAGCCAGGCTTAACTTACTTCCTTCCCTCTCCAGGGACCTCATTAAGCATACCCAAACAGTGACATCTCTGCAGGGCTCCAGATCAATGGACAACTGTCATCTGGAGATTTTAATCACATTAACACCACAGCACAGTAAAATCCATCTGATTCTCCCTTGCTAAAGCGGCAAGCTCAACACTTCTGCCAACTGCTGCAACTACTACTCGGAAGGCTTATTTATATGTGTGGATAAAAATCAATCTACCACAGCTACCGTCTTCCAGTCCCTCCTCACGGAGCACGAATTCCCTCTCCAGGAAATGCAATTTGATCCCCCAGACCTACCTTCTCTATGATTGGGATTAGCTATATTCAGGCAATCCTGAGGAGCAGAGTACAAAAATAATCGATAAAGCAAAGCTCCGTGAGCCGGTGGAAGAACCTATACCACTTATAAAGCATAGCAGAAAAACAAATGTCAGAGCTACATTCCTGCAAGTAGTCTGCAACAGAGGAGACGATAATTCATGGAGGTAAAAAAGGTTGTACTCGCACATGTCTTACACAGAGCACATGGTGGCTATATAAGGCCCATTGGGTTTTGGTAGATACAAAGAAGGAGCAATGGTCAGGCTGAAGGGCAGCTGCCTTCAATCATTTCCCTAGGAACACGAGAGAATAGCCTAAGCTGTTAACAGGGACATCCGTGTAACCATACGCTGCTCAAAAACATGCAACTGTTTTCTTTCAGCGAATGAAAAGTAATTTTTCAGCTCTACCTGAGCGTCCCTGCATCTCATCCGACTTCCAAAGGGTCAATTACAAGCTAATCAATAGTAATTACCTGTTATCCAGCCTTGCCCTCCTCAGTGTGCTGTTACCTGACGCTGCTCCCTGATTACCCGACACAGAGAGGGTAGGAACTAGCAGGAACAATATTTCTTGATGAAGGTTATTATTTCTTGAGCAATAACTCACTCTTCCATCTCTACATAATAATTGGACTTTTGTTACAGCTGAAGATCCCGGGCACCCTGAGAAGGCTGTATACTTGGTGAGATATTTTTCCATAAAGAAACATTTCCTAGTTCTTTGATATTTATCTCAGCAAGTTTGGACTGTGGTTAAATTACTAAAAAGAAATACTAAATATACTAATGCTCAATATACCAATAAGAAAAAAAACACAAACCCACAACAATTTGCAACTTAAGCCCTATGTTTGGTGCAAAATCTCGTAAGAATTAAGGAATCCGTCTAAGGATTTCTAAAGTAGCCCATGAGGATTCATCAGCACAGTGTAATTCTTAAGCAATCCTTAATGAACGCGTGAGGAAAACTTGCATTTGTTTCTCTGTCATTACTGAAATTATTCTCAGCATCCAATGTCACCTCAAGAAAATTTTAGAATGACCGTAATATTGCAGTGATTTAAATGATAATCCAAAAAACGTGGCGTATCTATTTCTGCAGGAGAAGTTAAAGATACTTACAGGATCAAATGTATCAAGTTCATGGAGTAACTATCATGTATAGCATTGAAATAGGTGTATCAGGAGTTTGAAATCATCCTAGGCAAATAAACCCAAAAAGTAGCAAGGTAAAAGATTCAGCAGAGAACCAAGCTAGCCAGTGGAGCGAGCCATCACTAAAGCTGTAACACAGGTAACAAAGTAAGCAAAATCTAAGTTACAGGAAAAGACTAGCATTTAAGAAGGCTTAAAGAAGCTAGAAGTTATAATACAGCTGTAATAAGCTGCTCGGATCCATAAATTTAATGGCAATTACAGGCCCGGAGCCACTGATCTTCCCTTTTCATTCCGCCCTCCCCAGGGCAGTACTCCTGCAAGCATCTAGAGAAGTTCAGATGTCAGCAATTTGCCTACCACTGGTGAGTAATAAATACGTTTTATTTATTCAGCAGCCTAGGTGTGAGATGCTGAATGGTACAGGCATGAGGATGCACATTTGTTTAGAAGAAGTTAAACTCTCCCACACCGGTGACTTTGCTAAACCACAGCTCGACACCCGTACGTGACCCTGCGTGTGAGCACTGCTGGGTTTGGCAGGGTTTATGAACACGCTCCCCGCAGATGCAATGTTGGGTTTGATAGGTTGTGCAAGTTAACGCCTCTCAGTGTTTTAATCCCACTGTCTCCAACAAGCACAAGCTGTTGAGGACTTACTCAGAAGAAAATACACGGAGATTTCTCTTCCCCAGGGATTTCTGCATGCGGGAGGACCTTTTACCAGGCACACAAATCAAGTACCAAGGTTGAGGAAAACGAAGAAGTGCTGCTACAGGAGGACAGATGGGAGGTTTGATTTCTTTTGAATGAATTATCTACTTTCTCTCCAGCACAGTTCCCTTCCTAAGCCACCAGACAGATGTTCTTTACTCCTCTAATACACTTTTCAGTCTGCTCCCCACTTAAAACGAAGAGGAAAAGTCTCCCTCCCAGGGGGCTCTGCTTTAAATACAACATTCATGCTGAGTGCTGCCCTGCGATGGCTCCCATGGGCTGGAACAGGGTGATCTCATGAGAAAAATATAATTCCTGGTGACAAACTGAGTGCCAACACTCTCATTGATTGTGAGAGTGTGGAGGGAACAGGGGCAAAACAAGTGCAACAGCTGCTTTCCAAATAATGTATTGAATTCCCTTTACTAAGATGTTCAGTTTTCCAGCAATAAAGACAAACAAACAGTGAAAAAAAGAAGCTTTTAAAGAAAGGAGCCCTGGCTTAGCATTGAAATAAAAGCAAGCTCCATAAGAATTTTTAGCCAGTCCTATCCATATCTCCTGTAAAGTAGCATCATCCAGGTCTCATAGTGAATCCTTGGCTTCCTTTTTATTAGGCTTGATTAGGTAAAAACAGTAAAAGCAGTTTACATTCAAAATTACTTTGATGGACACAAGAGAATCCAGAGCAGAGTGAATGAAGAGGGGAGATTTCAGAAGTAGACGGGCACAGCATTTTGTCGCATAGCATCAATCACAGTTCTGGGAATAAAGATGTTTGCCATGGGATGCTCTTCTTAGAATAAATAAGGTACTTATTAGAGAGACATCTTGACAGCACTTTATTGCTTTCAGTCTATATAGTTTTAGCACCTTTACACTTTTTCTTTTAAATGCCAGCTAGCATTTGTTTTGCAATGTATAAATTCATCCTACGTAGCACTGTTTGTATTTTCCTATTGGATTACAGTTCAGCTTACAGAACAGAAACTTTTCTTCTTAAGCTGTTAAGTCTCATCCAAGCCATTTTTGTCCTCTCTCCAATCATTCTGAATTCCTGTTTTTCACCCAACTTCCAAATTTTCCTCCAAAATGATAATTAAAAAGATGTTTCCAATATTTGTTATATAAGAAATTCAGTTAAGTATGTAAAGATGAACATGGTTCTATAGAAATAAATTGTTAGGTAGGTCTATATTAAGCATTTTACTAATTTGGGCTCTGAGAAATGTCCTCCTGAGAATATGCATTAATACTTTACAAATACAGAGAATATTTCACATGGAATTAGACTGCTTTTAAGTTTATAGGAGAGAAGATTATTAATTCATCTTAAATGCTGCTTATTAATTTTAATATTATTTGGCAAATATTGCTCTTTTTAGTAATTAATTTTCTCTTTGAACATACTGTCAGGACCTTTATAAAATTTCACAGTATTTTAAGATTTTGATGGGTTTCTCAGCAACATATGAAATTAAGTTGTGTTTTAATCTCCATGGCAAGTGTCTGTGAATGGCAGGTCTTGAGATAGGATGCAAGTTTGAATCATTTTTCATCAGTTTTCCTACATATACGCATCATAACTAGAAGGTATTTCAAAGTCACAAATCCAAGCAACTGAAATCCTTTCTTTAAACTTATGTTTAGTCTTTTCCATTCAGTTCAGCTCAGGACTGAGTTCCTCACACAAAGACATGTTTCAGACTGCCTTGTCAGGACCTCTCTGCAGAACAAGTGCCAACCCTTCTATAAAATGCTGCTGTGCTTGCAGGAACAAATCAGTTACAGCAGTCTCATAAAAGCAAAGTGAGTCACCTTCTTCCAGTGAGCCTTTCTGGGGTTGTCTTTCAAATGTAAGACCTGTTGCTGTTGGGATACTTTGCTTCTGAGGCTCCAGTTTGCTTTGCGGCAAGCAGCTAGTGATCTTTCAGCTACGTCTGATACCATTTCTACTGCTTTGCGAGAAAGATATTCAGAAACACTGTACTGACATCAACTGATTTTGACCACCGCCACAAAGCATAGCTGAATTTGGATTGGAATCTAAGTGATCTCAGGTGATGATAATTGCATTATGGTTGTGTGGTTGGGCTAGACAAAGAGAAATCACTCCTCTCTGCACCGGTTACGGTCAGGCTTAGCTGCTGCCTACAAATGACTGCATCACGCTGGATGTTTTAGCTTCGTCATCTCTCAAATTGACTCCTGAGGGAAGACAACCTTTTCCTGCTATTAGTTAGTGCCTTGACCCTGAGACTTCTGTTGGCAGCCCCTTAAGGATGGACAGCAAGTGAGAAAGGTGCCATGCTGCTGTCTTGTGTAAAGATGAGACAATCAAATAGATGTTTAAGCTCTTGACAGTGATGCCACCGGTACATATACTCTATGGCCTATAAAAGGAAATACAAAAAGCCAGCTGAGATGTAATGAAAACGTGAATTAATGACTACATACCCTTCCGTGAGAGTCCTGGTCTCAGCTTTGCTGACTCCTAGAGATGCTAGCATGACACTTTTGATCTACTCCAAGTAAAAAATTCAATGGATGACCCTAACTTTACGTTCTAAGTGGCATGAATATAAAACTGGCAACTCAGATTTGATGTGTTTTTGCAGATTTTTTCACTCCAGGAAATAGTCAGAAATACAGGGCTGACTGTCACTTTGATGTGTAGGTGAATCAGCAACAGTTTCCTTGGGGTCTTATGAGACTGAAAAATGAACTTTTGTGTCAGCTTCCTAACAGCAGGTTCCCGTTGACATGGAGGCAGCACAGAGCTGCTCCCCCAGGCCCTCAGTATATCACCAGGCTGGGTGAAAACAATTAAAGTGTAGAAAACAAAACAGAAAACTGAAAACATTTCAGAAAGTAAATCTTCAGTGCTTGAAACAAGTCAACAAACCTGCTAAGGAGAAAAAAAAACACAACCCAAGGAAAATAACCCAAACTAATTTCTCAGCAAAAGATTTCACATCATGTTTTCACAGGGGATTCCAAGTGAAAAGCACGAGCTACTGCCATTGGTACTACAGAAGCTTTCACTGAGAAGTGGTAACCTTATTCCAGAGACAAAATGTTCGAAACGAGTCAATGCTTCCAAAGGGAAATAAAGCTGGTTTTTTGCCTCAGAAGTCCTGCTGGCTGCCAGTGTTGACATAAAACTCAGTCTTGACCGAGCTTCTGAATGCTCAGCAAGCTCAGTAGGGTGGTGTAGTTGTTTTATTTATTTATAAGCATGGCAAGTTTCCTACTGTAGCTGCCACCACATTTAAAGGATCTTGGCAAGAGTGAGGTGTATGGGATGCATTCTGAAGAAGGACCATGTCATTTTCTGGCAGGCAATTTCCCTTTTTCTTTTTTTTTTAAGCCCAAAACACATCCTTCCAGCCTCTGCTAAGAGTCACTATTTCTGAGGATATTTGAAAAAGCTAAAATGGTAGGAGTGCTAGAAGGGAGATACACAAGGACTCCCGAGAAAACCCTCACACTGCCCTTGAGGCAGAATACTGAAGGCTCTCCAGGCAGGTTTTTCTTCCTCAGCACAACCACTCATGGCAGACAAATACATTACTTAGAATTTGTACAAGGTTATCATAAAAGTCATAGCATTTTAGCATCCCAGAAAGCCAAAGAGGAAGTCTTTTTGAAGTTAAGGAGCATTTTCCCAGACTCATAGTAAGTCTACAGGCAGAACACTGGCATCTAAATCTATCTGAATTGACCTTCAGAGGAAGCAGAAATGTCTTTCAGGCCAAGTGTATGTAAATGAAACACCTAGTTATGCAATAAGCCAGGGAAAAAAAAAAACAAATCTAAGTTACTTGGAAAGTTTACAGCATGCAAAGTCTAGTGCAGCTTGCTAAGAGAGTCAATAAGGCTCGCAGTGACCGATGGCCCTAGAAAGGACAGTGGTGGTGAAACAGTAGGAAATGGATGTTCCAATTCACACTTTTTATAAAAAGCTTTCATCCCAGGTTTTAATGAATATTTTGCATTTCCTCTGCTTTCCAGGCAAGAAGTCAAGGGCTTTTGTGTTTAGGTTGTTTTTTATGGGACTGCACGTTACTACAGAAGCTACAGAAGTTTTATGCTCTGTCTTACTGCAAGCATTTTGGGTCATTTTCCCCTTCCATACTTCACTCTTCCACATACTACTCAGCACCTCAGCAGAGCAAAGCTTTCTAAGCAGAGTCATATAATCTTCATAATCAACTGGTCTCCACTAGCAAATCCAGCAGCTTAAATGCTCCTTGCTTCTGTGTAGTCCAAACATCTCACATTCCTGCTCATCCCTCCCCTCTGCCCTGCTGTCTCATTTCCTGACGTGCAGAGGAAAGGGTGAGCTCTGCAGTGCTTGGGGACCACTTGTCCCTGAACAGCGCTGTTTGAGCTGGTGGAGGAAGCAAACCCTGCGGTGGTGAATCCCTCTCAAACTGCGTCCTTCTCCACTACTTCTCAGCTGCACAAGAAAAGCACTATGAGGCACAGCCAAAGTGGTCTCTGTGCAAGCTGTGTCCTGGCAACTTATAGCTTCAAAAAACATGAAGGCCACATTTTAGATTTTACCCAGCATTACTCCGGAGTTCATGCTGGCCATGCGTTACCTATTTCACATGATTATGAAGGGAAACTCCAACTGGCAAGCAACTAGCATGCTAATTTCAAAGTCCATCTAGACACCACTTTCACAGTGCAGTGTATCTTCTTGCTATTCATTGTGAATAGTGAATTCAACAGTGAAATTGCTTTAAATCCCCACACCGTGAATGTCAGCCACAGACCCATCTCAAAATAATGTGATTTTAAAATTCATCCTAGATACCTTCTGCAAAGGACAGTTCTGAAATCATGCTTCCCCCCTCAGATTGGGAATTAAACTACAAACATTTTGCGTAAGTCAGATAGTTTCTAATAGCTACATTCACTAAGAAACTATAATTGGAATATGCATTTTGGGATCCTGCTGGTTACAAATCACTTTGCAAATTGATCCACAAATTACATGCCATCTAGGAACCAATTCAACAGCTGCTGAAATTCAACCACTTCTGGAACAAATGCTGACAACTGCTGACAGGACTCTAACAGCAAAACTATGTTAGACACACAGCCAGAAGTACAGCGCCAAATGCAACCAAATGAAAACTACAAATTTTCATAGTGTTAGAACTTGCTCTCAAAGTTATCCAGACTGCTCACAGTTTTGTCTGCACTAGGATATATTTTAAAGGTATTGCTGAACTATTAAAACCAAGCCAACATATTCTGTTAGCATGTTCTAGCTGGATGAGACAACTTAGAAATACAATTTACTCTCCCCTGCCAGAGTTTTACGAAGTGTCAATGTGATAGAACAGTTTTGGAGGAAAAAAGGAAAAACCATGAAAGAAAGCAAACTTCTCCGTTTCTGCTTTATTTTACTCTGTAGAAACTCTCAGCACAAACTATTCCCATCCTGCGAAAAATCATGCACCGTTCACAGCCTCTTAGTAGGCAAACCTGTTTTATGTACTTGTGAATTAATATAATTAGTAATTATTATATTGAGATTAGAAAAAGGTACAGGTATCAGTGTTTGATAGAGGTTTGCAAAAGGTTTCTATGCTGTTGAATGAACTATAATTTACACTCCCAATAGGCAATGGAAGTGAAGGTCTTCTCTGTACTGTTACTAGTAAATTGTACCAGAAGTTTCTGTGTTTATAAGCATTTGTTCATTCCTTCATTTATCTTTAGCCTCATTGAAAATTAGCATATTAAGCAGATAAAGTGGAATTCAGGTTGGTCAGTTTTACTCCTGACTTCAGCAGCTATCAAGCTGACTTTACCCATACTCAATGATAGAGAGTCAACACACAGCTAGAGATGTGCATTACTAAAAATAGTCTGCCCATATGGACCCACCCTTCTGCTACATTCACAAGCTCTTTGCCAAGGAATAACCAGAAGACAGATTCTGATTTCAGTTACAGTGGCCTAATGTACCTGTCATCAAAGCCGTGACTTCAGGTTTACCTCACTGTAATGGAGATCACAGAAGCACAGATTGGTAGCGGTTGGAAGGGAACTCTAGAGATAATCTAGTCCAACCCTCCTGCCAAAGCAGATTCACCTAGAGCAGGTGGCACAGGATCGCGTCCAGGCGTGTTTTGAATATCTCCAGAGAAGGAGACTCCACAGCCTCTCTGGGCAACCTGATCCAGTGGTTTGTCTCATCAGTGTCTTGACTAAATATTCCATGTATACACCCATATAAATATAATACTAACTAGGAAGTGAGAACAAGACTAACATCTTAATGTGTTTATTTCCATTTGGTGCTTGCACGGTAAACTTATTGCAATGATAAGCGGTTTTTCTCATGTCCTCACTTCATTTTCACCTTTGTTCTCCAAGAGGGTTATTGATTTCTCTCCTCTTCAAACGCCGTATGGTCTGGCAAGTCAAAGGGGATCATTTCAGTGGTGAAGAGTGGATCAGGACATAGCCCTGAATGGCAGAACTAAAGGAATGCCATTCCTGGGTGAGCTTGTTGTCCCATTAGCAGTGCAGATGTATGTGAAGAACCCCAAACCCTCTTCATGGACCACTGTCAAAGGCAGCTGGTGTGAAAAAATGCCTACCTGAAGACAGCAAGGCTCAAGGACCAGAGCACTAGTGGTTTCCTCAGTTCAAATTTTGCTCGTTTGTTCATTAGGTGCCGACCACCAAATATAAAGGCAGCATACAGAGCTGAAAACAGGAATGATTTCTTCCTGCAAAACAAAACCAGAAAAACACCTGTCAAGTATTTCATTAGATACACAGCAGAGTCACATCTGGACACAACCATCAAGGGCTTGTGCGCTTCCTTGAAAGGAAAGTCTTTTGAAGACACTCCTGCAGCCCAGCAGGGACTATCATTAGTGTATGAACCTACATACCTGCACACACGGCCAGGGCCAGGTGCAGGCAAAACTGACCCTGGGGAATTTCTGGAAAAGGAGGCCAAATTTGGCTTCCATTCTTCCTCAGTTTCTGAAGACTCCACTTCTGTGAGGAACAGAACAGATACTGCAGAGTCCAGACACACTTCTGCAAGCACAACACAGCTGATACTTGAACCAGCTGATCACATTTTGTGGCTCATTTATCTTTTTCTTATCAGTTGTTGTTTCCTGCCACCTGGCAATTTAGCTTCCCATTGTTTCCTCCAAGAAGACACTTAAAGATCTTGAGCACTTCAACACAACATGAAGAACCTCATGAAAAGTGGAGAACTAACAAGAAGAGGTCAATAGCCCCATTAAGCAGTGACCATGCTGGGTGGCACTGCCCTGCCTGTGAGCACCAGTTCAGGAAATCCAGTGAATTTTGTGAAAGGTCTCTGTTAAGAACTTCAATGATACTCTTAGAATTGTTTTATTTTTAAAACTGCCTGATAGTAGTCCAGCTCAGCAATAATCAACAAGCATTTGAACTCTGCTACTATAATGTATTGTAAATCAACCATTAGGGGTCAAAAATAGATTCGGACTGGGATTCCTTCCCACACAGCACAGTATTACACTAAGACTTAACGATGTACAGCATTAATGATGGCCTAATTGGATGGGTGTATATTTAGGAATGGATTTTTCTCTACAAAATCCATAATTTTATTCACAAATATCAGTGGACTTGGCTTTGCATCAAGTGATGCAAAGTTCTTTTTGGACCCCAAAACCAAAAAACAAACACCGTCAAGAAAGGGTCAAGAAAGGTAACTACTTCATTAATATCCCAGAAAAGGCGGCAGCAAGCTACAAGATCTTACATTCCTTCTGACGCTGGAACCCCGAGATGATGCAGCAACCAGACAGACCTACGATCAGGGCATGGCACACCGCCCAGACTTCCTGTCGGGGACAAGGTTCACTTGCACTGTGGTCTTTTGCTCTTTTTACAGGGTTTTCAGTTGGATGCTTATACGAAAGTATGTTGCTTCACCTCAAGATAAAGACAAGGACATGCTCATGGTGTCACTACTGGTGCCAAGTAGGTGCCACCTCCGGGCTCTTCCACTACAATTAGCCGGCTGAGGGCACCTCATGGCAAGGAATATGGGCAGCAGAGCACGGTCCTGAAGGCCAAACAATATGTGCAGCACAGTATGGCACAGCACATGCCTGTGCCTGCACAAGGCAACAGGTATATGGATCATGAGCTCCTCGATGGACAATAGCCTGGTTAGGACAACTACGTATGTTCCTGTGAGGTCCACGAAAACTAAGAAAAGCTGTAGCAGCACATCTGATTGGAAGTATGAAGAAAGCACATGCAGCCTTCACAAGAGATAGATGAGTTTTATGAGTTTGAAAGCTAAGTAAAAGCGAAGTCCAAAGAGACAGAGGCATATCAGTATGCGTGCAGCACCACACCTTTTTCTGCCCACTTAGAAACTCCTCTGTTTTTATTGACATGTTTATAGCTCTGTGTCTGAAAACAGGGGTAACTGCATGAAAATCCAACTGGTGCTCTGCACTGAGAAAGAAGGACCCAGTGCCAGTGGTCCCCTAGATGAACTTTTAGCATCTGTGCTGGCAATGAGCCCCAGGAAGACCAGGAGGACCATCCAGCGCCCTCTCACCTTGCACACTGAGATGATCTAATTGCCATGGCAATGTTTATCACAATCGGGTTTTGAAAACCACAAAGTCTCAGCCCTTACTCATCTCATAATAAAGCAAAAAGCATTCATTTTCACTTCCATAGTTCTGAATTTCGCAGTCAGAGAAGGGGCAGAATTACCGTATTGGATAGCATGATTGTAGTTCGGCTTGGCTGGAGGTCAGTAAATATTTGTTAACCAGTTTGGGTAGTGATGAACCACCTCAAACTTGCTCATACCAAACTGTCTAACTGTTAAGACAAGATTTATGTGTTACGGGACAGGAGCAGGCTCTCAGTGTGAGGTTGGCAGAGGGACTGTGACGGGCTGTACGGCAGCCAGCTGTGCTCTCCTCTCCTGACCGCCCCACGCTCTGCATGCTCCTGCCCCCTCAGTCCCACAGAAGTCCGGCTTACAGCGCTCAGTGCAGGCAGACAGCAACACGCACCACAAGGTATGGAGATGTGCACACCCACGCACAGTCACTTGAGCCAGGGCACAGGCAGGGGTCCCACAGGAGGGACCCTGCAGCCCTGCGATGTGCGGGAGGTGCAAACCCCCCACCTTCTGCAAACGGCACTGCAGTGGGAGCCCCTCACACCACAGGCAGGACAGGTCCATCTTGTACTGGTCCATGCACAGAGCTCCAAAGCAACTGAGAGCAGCGCAGGATGACACCTCCAGCAGGGCAGGAGAACATCTTGGTGCACGGGAAACGACTGCAACACAGTGCTGCCATGCAGCTGCCAGCAGGGCTCGGGCTGGCACGGAAAGAGGTCAGGATCCAAGAGTAGTAGCCAGAGATACTCTGTGGGAAGGCAGGCAGGCAGGAAGAGCTGCAGTTCTGGATCAAATACAGCCAAGGCTTCAAAGTAATGGTTTGACTCTAGGTCCCGTTCAAGAGAAGAAGACTTGTCTGAACGAGTGAGCAGCTCAGGCGGGTGCTCTGTTTGACTCCCTTCCTCCTGGGCAAGATACTCGCTGTATTCACACCAAGTAACGTTTCATTTTGCTTCTTATTACTGAAACTATTTTTTGCTAATTCAGCCAGTCTAATGAGGGCAATAGTTACATTATACTAATTAGAACAGATAAATTTTAGGTCACTTTTAACAGCTGTGTAACGAGGTCACCATTATGTGCAATGGTGGTAACCAGTATTCCTGCAGCACAGAACTCTGTACTGGCGGCAGCAGACAGGAGAAGGTTTGACTGCACGCATGATGTGAGCTGCCGAGAGCAGCTGTAAGCACTTTCAGACAAGGAGGGACACAGCAGAATTATCTCCTATCAGAGGTAAGCACAATACTGAATAACGATTAGGCTGATTTTGAAATAATCTCTGTTTTGACACCTTTTGACAATTTTCGATAGCTTTTACTTTTTGCATTCAAAGGACTTTGAATTTACCATTCTTTGCAGCATAATAATGGTTAAAAGGACTGGGTAGTCCAGGTGATACAGTTATAAAGGGGTTGCAGAGGTATGTACACTTAAGATAATCTGTTTAACTGCATTAGACTGGTATTAACCAGCTTCCTACCAGTGTTTTTATGATGGATTTTCCTGGAAGGTTCATGACTGCAGTCTGGTTCCTGTACTGGTCACACAAAGCAGTGGCAATCTGACAGCATTCCACTTCATCCGATACGGTTTTAGCCAAAGAAGGTTGATATCAAATGAGCACTTTTAAAGACGGAGTTTTGGAGTTGTTGTGGTGCACTGTAACTTTTCATTACTATTATCTGAAGAGAAACTAAATCAGGCAGAATGACAAAAAAAAAATTAACCTTGAAACTAAAAAAATAAAATAATCCCCCAAAATAATTCAGTAGCAGACTCGCATCCAGTAACTTCAACGTTAGCACATTCATATGTTTGTCTTCAATTCTGTTCTGCAGGGTAACACAGTAGACATAAAGACAGGGCTGCCAAATCCTCCACATTTTTCTGGCATTTCTGTTTCTCACAGTTGTCTCCCACCTTCCTACATTTTCAGACTTCAGGGACTAAGTACTGTCTCTACTGAATACAACTCCATGTTTCCCTGTTGAAAGTTGCCAGCTCTTTCCCTCAAAAGGGAGGCAGGGGAAATTTCTGGAGAACCTATAAATGCTCTGCTCTGGCTGGGGGTTACTACAGGAAATGGAGGGAAGTTTGGGACCACAGGCTGAAGACGTGGGGCAGATCTTCCAGGGCACTAGCACAGAGATGGCAGCACCACGAGGCAAGGGGACAGGCACAAGCAGCTGGCATGATGGGAGAAACAGGAACACAGAAGAGAAAGGATGAGTGGTGAGCATGGCAGCCAAGAGATGGACGTGAAGCTGGGACAGCATGGAAGGGAAGAAGGCTTGAAGTCCTTTCTCTGCTTAAGCCCCTGGAGGGATGCTTCTTGCACCCATGGGCACACCAACGGGCTCGGAGTACCCACGCTGAACACAAAGCTTTGGTCACTCTCCTGCAAAAATCCTACAGCAGGGGCGGGCTGTGTTACCATTCCCTGGACCACAGCCCATGGGTTCTGCTTGTCCCTCTGCACTGTGTAAACCGATGAGATGAGATGTGTTTTATCATGGATGCATGAAGGTCTGTGCACCGACGTGCTTTTTAGAAGCTGAAATGCTTTATTAGGTCTGCCCTAGGGCAGAAAAATGGAGACAGGAAAGAAGAAAAGGAAAAGAAAGAAAACTGAGGGACGCAGAAACTGAGGCTGATAAAGGAAGACAGAGGAGATCCACCCCACTAGGAACAAAGCTGCTGCTTGTTCACAGCCAGGGAGTCCCACCCAGGAAAGCCCACTCAGGCACGAAGGGGCGGCAGGGCGAGATTAGTCACCCAGCCCAGGCAGGAAAACACCACCAAAAGAGGCGGCAAATAAACCAAAGAGGAAAGCAGCGGTAAACAGATAGCTAAGGAGTAAGAAATCCTGACTCCCCCAGAAGTACATTATTTATAAAATACTGGAAGTATAGGAATCAGCACAGCCATTTAAAATACGGGGGCCAAGCCCGAAGGCGAGCCTCACGCGCAGCAGTGCGAGACATCCCGGCGCCTGTGATGCACGGCGAAACAGCCCTGCGTACTGCAGTGCCGCTGATGGAGACGCTTTCAGCCCAGATCCACTGTTGTCATTTTTCCCCCTGAAAATAGCAGCCTGAGTCATTATTGTAGACTTCTCTGATGTTAATGAGTAAACTGACACAGACACAGATAGAGGCTGTAAAATGTAACATTTTCATAGGATTTTCTTTAGAATTCTTATAGAAAGGCATGAAGATCTTATCATAGATCTTTTAACTATCCTCTATCATATAATAGAGGATTATCCCCATAACAGTATTCAGTAGGGGAATAGTAAAGTGAGGCAGAGTTATCCCCCTCTATGTACATTTCTACAGTTTTTTAAAAACTTTGTCAAGATGTATTTACTTTGCACAGGCAGAGCTCATTCTTAAATTCCTTACTAGTTCTGCACATGCTGTAAAGGGAGTGCAACAGGTTAAAAAAAAACCAAAACCCCAAACACTGCAGTTGCCAGAGCAGAGTGTTTCTGGCAAGTAAACAGGCAATTTCAGGTTTGCCATGTTTTTCTTTTGGCTGCCTTCATCACCATTTTATCGATTTTAAAAAACAGATTTTACTGGGGAAAAAATAAAGAAAAAAAAAAAAAGAAAACCAGGATGCTCAGTAAGATGAAAGATAAGGCACTTTTCTATACCAGTTTCTCCCAGCATTCAACAGAAAACAACAAGCACTTGTGTTTATAATTGAAACTCCTGACTTGAGGGTCTAATTAAAGTGCTTTAACCCGAACCAGCATAAATCACACAGCATACCCGTGTCCACGGCTCACAAGCAGGGGCTGGTAAGCCTCAGCAAAGTTACTTCCTCTCTGGTGCTTATTTAAAAATCACACATTCTGTATGCATAAAAAAGGGTGTGAAAACGCTTCTCAGTCTCTCAGTGTTTCTACCTCAGAAATCCTGTCAAAGCAAACTTTTCTCTCTGTCTTCTCAGATACAATTTTGACAGAACCAGCAAGAAGAGATCCAATGTGTGGATATGCCAGATCTGTACATGAAAATATAACCTGTACTCATGGCCTTGACGTGGGTTTCTGCGGCTGTTTCCCCTTGACCATACCAGCCTTAATAACGGCAAGTCAAGGGCATGCAGAAGAGGAAGATCTGTCTGATACACACATGCCAACAGAGTCTGATTTATTCCTACAGCTCAATATCCTTTGACATTTATATTTAGAGCAGCAACGACGGCAGTCACACACACGGGTAGGTGACTCACTGATGATGGTCTTTGACGTAACAGGCTATCAGAGAGTAAACAGGGATGTATCTCATACCGATCATCTGATCCCTTGATTTCTAAAGCCTGCCTCTCAAAAGACCATTTCAGCCTCTTTGTGACAGGTACTGTCAGATACGCAGGTCTGTGCTCCCCGCCCCGGGCCCAGGGCAGCTCCCCAGGCACCCCTCTCCCTCCCCAGGCACCCCTCTCCCTCCTCAGGCACCCCTCTCCCTGCCCAGGCACCCCCCTCCCTCCTCAGGCACCCCTCTCCCTGCTGGGAGCAAGGGAAGAGCAGTCAGCACCCCAGAAACAAATCCCAGCCAGGGACTGATATTCCCCCCCACCTGCTTTTTCTCTGGGGTCCTGTTCCCATCACCCAGTTCATGTCACTGCTGACAGACAGCACCTGTGTCATCAGACCAACTCCTTCACCCATGAAAAGGAAGGAAACATGGCTCTTGGAGGCTGCAGGAATTGTCCCAAGCTCGACTCGGATGGAAGGGATGGAGGAGGAGAGGGACTTGCACGTGCATTCCTTGCTCCATCAGTGCTAACAGCTGAGCCGAGGCGTCGCCTGAAGCCCAGGTCCCCTATTGCCCAGGTTGGAGTGGGAAGGGTGGGAGCTGCAGGCAGGGCCAGCTACCGCTGAAAAGTAAAGCAACTATTTTTTTGCGGCATATCAGGTCACAGCCTGCTGTGGTCCAGCCAGAGGCCTGGCTGGAGATAGCCCCAGTTCCCCACCAGCCAACCTGCATGGGCACCCTCCCTGGGGAACAAGGGGCTGTGCCCACCCAAGTCTCCCCCCACATCGCATTCCATCAGACCCAGGAGCAGGAAAGCATTCCCAGGGCACGCTGTTGGCAAGGCAGGTCACAGCCCTAAAATTACAGAGAGGAGAAACAAGGGCATGGCAGTGTGGAGGCATGGGGGAAGGTGGCTCATGTCCTGCACCTCCCTGATGGTTGCATTTGTTTTGTTGAAATGTGTTTGCCAGTAGTTTGTCACTCTCATGCTTGTAGAATACACGTGTTAGAGTATTAGCCATAAACTGTGTGCAGCTAGGGATGAAAACAGCAGCAGCAAATTTTTCTTGCTTTCCCTTTGTATAGAATCATAGAATCATAGAATCATTAAGGTTGGAAGAGACCTTAAGGATCATCCAGTCCAACTGTCCCCCCACCACCTATTAACCACTAAACCATGTCCTTCAGTACCATGTCTGACCTTTCCTTAAATACCCGCAGGGATGGTGACTCCACCACCTCCCTGGGCAACCTGTTCCAATGCCCAACCACCCTTTCCGAGAAGAAATTTCTCCTCATCTCCAACCTGAACCTCCCCTGGCACAACTTGCAGCCGTTCTCCCTAGTCCTGTCACTAGTTATCTCCGAGAAGAGGCAGTGGGTAGTGGGAAAATGTAAGAGAAGCAGAAAGGTGAGAAAATGAAATCAAAAGTCAGGGATTTTTTTTTTTTAGATAGAAGAGGCCAACTCATACGAAGTCACTTTCTCTTTAAAAGCCTCATATAGGCTTAATGCAACAAACCATAAACCCTTAAAAAAACATAAGCTACAATCTCAAATATAAGCGATGTCACAAGAAAAAATTACCCCTTGAGTGGAAAGTGCTTCAGAAAAAAAAACAGACAACCTCCAAAACTTAGGGGTTTGAAATCAACTTCCCAAAATTTTGTGACCACTGAAGGCAAATCAGCTTCGTCTCTGGCTCCGCCCCACACTTCCTCCACTTTTAAATCATGCTTTGAATGGGGACCCACTCAGTGGCGATGGCAGGTGATGGTGTGCTCCCAGCGCCAACAGTCATCCCTGAGTTTCCACCTTGCATGGACAGCCCAGTTGGCCGGACTGCTGGGGTGAGTCCCAGCATACCCTCCTACCCAGCCTGCGCCAAAGCCTGCATCACGCCATCTCCAATGCCTCCACTCCTCCCTACGGATGGGCCAGCATCTGACCTCACTGTTACCAACACTGATCATAAGTAACAACAATTTTAGAACAAACCCTCCAAGATATATTTCACCAGAGCTAAGAATTTAATCTAGCCCCAGAAGAGTCATAGGAGCCTACTGGCAAAATTATAACCACCCCTGTCCCTGTTAATAGTCTTCATAGCAGGTTGGTGTAGTCAGAGAAACTCCTTCTCTGCTGGGACCCTCTGCTGAAACCATCTGTATCACCCTGACAACATACCTAGTTCTTAATACAAAGACTTGGGGTTACAATAGTTGACAAAATAGGGTGTCCCGGTGTCCCCTTGGATCCAAGCATGGGTTTTTGCTGGGGCTTTCAGGCAGTCGGTGGAGAGATGGCAGACAGCAGGGAAGCTAATGTAGGTCACGGGCACTGTAGTTCTGATGAAAAGCTACAGTACTTTCACTTTTAATTTCATCAATGTAAGTTTAAACCTCTGGCCTTCACAGTAAAAACCTGGAGCTAATAAACACAACTGCATCTGAACTTGGGGACTACTAACCTACATCTCTCCCAGCTGAAGTCATTCTGTTTGTACCCACGTCTCACCTGAAAGTGGTTACAGAAGGTGCTAGTGGAGCTATGTCATATTGACATAGCGAGAAAATAAATAGATCTCCACACTGCCTTACTCATTTGATCTGCTTTATCTGATCAAATCAATCAATGGTTATGACATTTAATAAGTTTACACTTTAAGGAGTACATCAGTGTAAGGCCTTCAGATCCAGGAAGATCCCTGAAGCAACTCAAAAATGTTATTTATATAGACAAGTACTGCTTCTTTCAGTGCTTTGGGGATAGATATTTATTAATTTAACAGGGCATAACACTACAAGTAACACATCAGGAAGAATACTTTACTGAGACTACCTTTGTTCCTGCGTCTGCAGGAAAGCTTCAACACCACAGCGGCATGGTCAGGTCTCTCTACCATGGCAAATGCAACTTGTAAACAGTCTTGGAAATAATGTCTGTTGGATCTCAAAAAATATTTAAGTAGGAAAAAAGCAGTCATTCAAAATGAAACATGGAAAATGCAAGGGTTGTGAGGAAGCAGTGTGTGTTTTTCTATCTATTTGCCCCAAAAGACATTCCAGCAGACGTTGCTCCCTTCCAGCCTTCTGTAATATGACCACAGAAAATGATGTTGCTACACCTGCCAGCGGATTGCAAAACACAAGCAAACAAAAACTGTCCTGATTTTCCTGAGAGCGTTCCCAGCAGAAAAGACATGCAAGATTCTCCCATGGAGCAGAGCGCAACCTTAGAAACAGGGAAGCCAAAAGTGATGTACAAAGAAGCCCTTAAAGCTAGGGCTTGACGACCACCTTATGGAAAGGACTGTTTCATAACTCCTTCAGTGCTAGAAAACATTAAAGTATCCTGGAGGAAACCAAACTGAGAGGATGCCTGAAAAACATAATAAATTAGAATATATACTTACCACCCTTCTCCTCCCCATCTAAAGACCTAAAACCATATAGACAGACCAAAGCAAGCCAGCAATGCCATTCTGTGGCCTAGGTCTGATTAAAAGGGGGTACTGGTACCAGGAACATTGCAGTAATGGAACTGCGGAATGCAGCATCTTGCTTTCAAACCCTGTAAATGCTCACATATCCCGTGGAAGAGAAGGGAGCAAATGTAGCTCATAAAAAAGGACATTTTGGTAGAGAAGCAAACA
Source organism: Psophia crepitans (assembly GCA_013399095.1). Classification (NCBI taxonomy): domain Eukaryota; kingdom Metazoa; phylum Chordata; class Aves; order Gruiformes; family Psophiidae; genus Psophia; species Psophia crepitans. Next base: position 223,439 of record VWZZ01001728.1, read on the forward strand.
AAAGAATATTTTCCAGCATCCCTTAGTGAAGAAAAATCAGGTCATCTGGAGAACAACTGCCTGCTCTGACTGGCCCCACAGTACTTTTTGATACATGATGTCAAGGACTGCTTCACCTATCTAATAAAATCTTCAAGGACATCTGACCTTTGTCTAGTGCTGAGAGATCACGTAACAAAGGATGCTAATGGAAATGCTGCAGGGAACCTGGACCTAACTCTTGACTGATAGGAAACTAGCAAAATCCAGGAAAAAAAAATGGGACAATCTTGCCATAATCTTTTCAACCACCTCTCTCAAACAAAGTGCCCTGCGAAACAGCCATTTTCCTTCTTCACCAACTGGGAAGCAGGCCAGGACAAATACAAAGGTGTTTCAGCAGTGCTTGGACCTTGCAACACGGAGCAGTTTGGAGAAGCTAGGAGGCAGGTTCACATGTTCCCACTTCTTTACAAGATGATGCTTTGCAGCTTGCCCACCACGTCCACCAGCAGAGAAGATAGCCCTGTGCATTAGCTGGCTACATTATCGATATCAAACGACATTTTCATGACATAAACCTTGCCACTACTTACATAAGAATTTTATGCTTTTCATTCATAGAATCATAGAATCATTAAGGTTGGAAAAGACCTTCAAGAACATCTAGTCCACCAGTCAGTGGAGACTTCAGTCCTGAGAATAACCTGATGATAAATTTCCCAGTACTTTCAATCCCTCACAAATCCCATGGCATTGACCATGATCTATAGCTTCTTTGTTAAATCCAGAATCGCTCTACTTGAAATCAGTCGAGGCAGTACCTTTAAAGCAGACCCTTTCAAAAACAAAGGAAGAGGCAGCCTGGCCTGAATCCAACTAAAATTATTTGAGGAGAGAAAGCAAAACACCATGAGAAACACTGAGAGCGATAAACTAGTAGAAGTGATTTTCTAATTACGATCAGAGTTCTAAGGAACCAATGCGGACAGAATTTAAGAGTCAGGATGACATTCCTAAACATGTGGTGAAAATGAAGATAGGACAGAGGAACATAGCCAACACTGTACAATCACGAGCACCCATTCCTCAACTAACATCACAGCTGGCTGTTTTTTGGGCGTTTCGAGCAGAAATCCTACTCGCAGTCCTGAACCAGCCCAAAACAATAGGAGTAAACTGGCAGGAGTGGCACAAGGCAGTACAAAGTACATGGCATTAATGCAGCTTATCTCTACCCTGTCAGCAATACGTTTGTGACAGCTTGTTCTGGCTTTCCACCTCTGCCTACAGCTTCACGCCTGGCATGGGCACCCTTGTCTCTCTCGAGAGGTGGCAGGACCCGCCAGCTCTCCTGAACTGGCTCCTTTCTTTTTGCTTCTAGCCCGCGAGGGCTCGACCGATTGCATCCTGCCCTTAGCCACCGCCTCACCTAATTAGATGGGATACTAAACTGCTTAGCAGTATTTCACTTTCCATCGCAGTATAAAGAGCCCAGGTTACTAAAGGATTAGCAAGTATAAACATTAAAGTGTTATATATACACAGAGAGTTGCCTGTCCTAGTCTCTGCTAAATCTTGGTCACTGGGGACCTGTTAAAAGATACAAGATGCCAAAAGGAAAGAAACCACAGATGAACAAGGCGATGAATCTGGACTACGGTGGAAATGGCTGCATACATGACACTGTGAGAAGGAAAAGGAGCATTACCAGGCGCAAGCGCTAATTGACACTCAGCTCTTCTGGACAGGCAGAAAAATGGAGCAAAGGAAGGAAATAAATGTTTTTAAGCAATTCAGATACAACAGTCAGAATTTAATGACCATGGCTGTTAAGGGGCAAAAGGGAGAACCAGCTTACTACAAATGCATAGAGATGCCTGTTAGTATGTCAGTGATACCATTTCAGGGGTTTTTTTAAAGAGAAAGTAGCTACCCATGAAGATAGAGCAATTAAATAAATTATCTGACCTAGGGGTCTTTTCCAACCTTAAAGATTCTATGATTCTATGAAATTAATTTCCATATCACACAGTTAGTATAGTACAATGCCTTCTATACTCATCATCTATTCTTGCAACTTTCTTTCACGTGGCTGTTGCAAAAGCACCAATAAATCTGCCTCTCGCATCTGCCCACTGTCTCTGTCATGTTATGAGCAGATGTCATAACTACACACAGACCTGATTGCATCAGCGTCTCCTTCAAGGATGCTCTGTCGTCTGTTTCCTCTTTTGTTTGCAAAGGGAACATAAGAGTCCCTTGGCACCTGTACACAGGATCTGGTGGGCAGCAGAGGGGGGAAGAAAGTGATCTTCCCAAAGCTACTGTTTTCCCAGAAGACGCCCTGCGGTGCTCCAGCGCTTTGCAGTGCTCCCCCCAGAGCCTGTGCCAGCAGATGAACCAAAAAACTGCCCTAGGACCGGTCACCCTCGCTCCCCCTGCACTCAGTGGTCCTATCACACAACTCACACATGCTGAGACTGGGCACCTCGACGCCCTCTTGCTAAAACCAGCACAGTCCAAGCCCCTACCACAGCCTCCATGGGCTGGCACTCCAGTTTCTGTGCATTCAGTATACGTTAACAACAGCTTGCTTTTACAAGCATCTCTCCTTGGGAAGGGTAAATGCTATCCCTTTGAGGTTGGTAATGATCAACACAACTGCCTGTTTGCCATCTGGCTAACCCAAGTGCCCAGGGAAAAACTTGTAACACCGTATTCAACCAGTTTTTCCACTTTCATGATGCCCTAGAGCAAATGGCAGTTTGCTAATGTTTATTGCTTTTGGTTTTGGTTTTTTTCCCTTTAGCTGAACCCTGCTTTGAGATTCGCTACTATAAGCACGCTATAAACGCGGATCAGAGTTTCACAATTACTCTGCGCCTGCACCAAGATTTCACTCCAGTATGTTTTCCGAAACGCAGCCAGTCTTGAATTCAAAACGCCATGGGGAAGAGTTTGCTCATGTTTTAGGGATCTATGCCAGTGCTTCCCCTCCCTCCCCATTCCAAGGTTTTTTTCTGCTTTAATTTCTCTGGCTCACTGGGACTCTGGCCCACTGCAAATAAAAATATTTTGGAGACCTTGACCTGCACCAGCAACGACTTACAAACCCAGACACGTGTCCCTGTGCTCGCCTGCATTCTGGCCACGGTACTGCAGTGCTGGGCCAGCCCGTACCTGTGCCGAGAGCCAGCGGTACTGGGCTGGGGCACAACCTTCGCTTCGCTGCTTCGGGGCTCTGACCGGCTTTCTCCACACAGTCAGCATGGTGCAGGGGTGCACCGGCTCACGTGGAAATCTCCAACACGGCCCTTCATTTTGCTCCTTCTCATTAGCTTGTGTTACTGAGGTGACTGCACGTGCAGAGGGAGAAGTGGCAGAGAAAGGTCTCTGATCAAAAATGTCCAAGTCACCTGTCATTTACTTAGAAGGCACAAAGTCCATGTCCAAAGTGCCTTTCAGTTCAACAGTTTCAGCCCCGCTGGCAGGGCAGTGTCCGGCTGGCACGGAGCTCCTCCTGAGTGGGCAGCGTCCAGCGTGCCGCTCCAGCACCCCAACCAGCAATCCCAGTGGAGCTCCTGCGTCCCTCACCTGAGCACAGGCTAGCAAGAAAACACACATTCAGTTCTGTGATTCACTGCAAATTATTTGTTTTCAGCCTACAGTTTATGTTCTAGTCCCTCCAGCTACCAAGCGTATCAGCAAAAAGAATCAACGTCTCCCTGCCTTAGATACTTAGCAATCTCACATGACACTGGTGACTTGTTCAAAGATGTATCAGATCTACAGACACAGGATGTTGTTCTTTTGGGGGTTGAATTCTTATAAATACAGCTTTGAGCTTCTCAACCAGATTTCTGAAAAATGCTAGATCCGTGCTATGGCCTCCACTCCACCCATCCTGCCCCACCTCTGGCAGCTTTCGCCCTAAATAAAACAAAGGTGTTACATGGCTACAAAGCAGATGATGGACCTAACGAGACTTCAGTCACAACAGCATCAGCCCTTACTACTCAAACAGCTTGCATTTCTTTCTTCTGTGTATTTAAATATTGTACTGATACACACCAAACTCCCTATAGCAGGGTAACACATTTTATTCGCGTCTCAGGAGTGCTCGTTTGCTTGGATGGCAGGAAGAATAAATCCCACTTCTGCTTCCCACTCGCTCCTGTTAAATAATGCCAACAGTACTGATAAAAACCAACAATACTGACAATACTCATTCCAGTAACACACTAAATGATCCTGTTAAATAATAATTAAAGAAAATGGGTTCAGTCACCAAACAGGTAAGCATGTGAAAATGCGGCCTCAAGTAATTGAACTTTAACCCAACAGCACTGCTACTACATTTGCATTCCCAGAAAGACTGTAAACTTCGAGTAAAATTGTATTCAAATGATTTGGCTAAATTTGGTGCTCAGAGCCTGTGCTAGGCTGACACCTTTCTCAGAAGGCTCACGAAAATGAAGCGGTTCCATTAGACCTCCTAAAACCTATGGATGACTTGAGGTGTCACTGAGCGAGAGTTTGGGAGCTCCCTGAGACCAAGAAATTTCTACTTGAACAATAAAAAAAGCTGCCAGTGAAGGGCCTGTCTGAATTTAGTGGCTGCAGTTATCCAACAGGGCAATGGAGAAACATTCTCAAGTAGCTGTTTCTCTTTCCCACTGTGATATACCGCAGAATTTTAAACTGTGGGATGGTTTAAACCAAAGGGGTGGTATGTTAAGCAGCCTTCGGGCATACATCCTGCAGTCAAAAGGAAAATGTGAAAGTCCTGGTATGAAACTTTATCATCCTGCAGCTAATGTAACTGAAAAGTGACAGAATACAGGCTGAGAGATGCTGGCACGGCTTATTCTTGTGTGCTGGCTATTTTGGACAGCGAGAACAGTCCTGCAAAACTCTCCACACTTGGGGCTCCCCCAAACCAAGAGGACCAGGGCTACTTCCCATGAGGAGGGCTCCTTCACCATGTTGTTGACTCCCCAGAAAAACTCATGGGCTCGCCAAGTCGCCTCTCTAAGGGCACAATTTTAGACCAAGAGCTGCAGTTATTTCCTTGTGCAAGTCAATGACTTCAGCGACTTCAGGAGCTCAGCCTCCTGCAAGGGCAGCTCATCCAGCACTGCTTCAATGCTCCAACCCCCATTGCCTCTTAGCATGTCTGCAAAAAAAAAGTATCTCTGCTTCCCCCAAAGTAAACATTTTAGAAAGAGGTAAACTGGGCTGGGGAAATACCTGGCTCTGACACACCTAAGGAAGATGATGGCAGACAGGCAGCGAGAAGGCAGGGAAATGCAAGTCCCCGCAGCCAGCAAGGGGCACCCACTGCTGCTCCTGGGGCTCCCTGGGCTGCAAGTGTGTGTCACATGAAGTAAGTCCATACTTGACGCTTAAGTTTCAGAATTGTCATTTTCATGGTGTGTCTGGGTTCTGTCACCCTTCCTGAAGCTGTCAGGACTGGACTAGAAAAAAAGCGGCAAAACATGGAAACAAAAATGTGAAGGAAACTAAATTCACATCATGGCTGTGAGTGGGGTCAACCAGCTACAGAGTGAAGGCAGGTCCTTTTCTTTTCCTTCTTTCTCTCCTTCAGTGCCAGACTTGTTTAACGAGACTCTCCTTGGTGAATTTTCTTTTGTAATTAACAAATGAAAAGGAAACAAGCTTCTCTGCATTTTAAAAAAAACCCCCGCAGCTGCCTTATGCAAGTCATTTCCATTTTTAAGACTGGGAAAAGGCTTTGCTGCCTCTGCTGAAATACAGTCTCACTATTCAGCCTTGTTTTATTTGGGAGGTAGAGGGAGAACGAGAAAGTGTCTTAAATGATTAAGGATTTCTGCATTCATATTAAATGATAAACACTAAGAAAATAACAGTAAGAAACAGTCTCTGGCAGCAGGCTGGGGCAAATCTATCACAACAAACACAGCAGGCGGCTGATCTCGCAAGGTCTGAAGGACTATCTTGATCTTCAGCATGTGCTAACTACATATGTTTAAATTTGAAAAAAAAAAAAGATCTCTGGATGCCTTACATAGGCTCGCACAAGAGTCCTCCCTGCTACATGTGTATTAAAAAAAAACTGGCAGGTTGAGTTTGCTCTCACGCAAGGGGGAAGGTGAGGAAGGTATATAATCTCTTCACTTTTCTTGGCACCAGAACAAACCCGCAGACGCCAGCCACGACTACGCGTAGGCAGGAAGACGGCTCCCAACCACTAGGACATCCAAACTCTGGGAGACTCTCCTTTCCAAGTGCAAAAAAGTTTGCCTGCTTCAAGGATGAAGCTTGGCAGGTTTGGGGGAAAAAAAATTAAAGACCAGGTGAGGGGGCTGCATGATCCTGCAGGTCTCTTACGAAATAAACCTGGCTTGGGCACTTCTGCCTGCACCCCATCACTCCCAGGGTGACTGTGCTGAAAGTGGTCACTGGCAATGCAGACCGAGGAGAGGAAAGGCTCGATGGCGCTTGGTATGGCTGGGTGTGATGCACAGAAGTGGCAGAGAAGTGTCACCCCTACCCCATCGACGGCGTAGAGCAAGCATGCAAACACAGCACCTTTAATTTGCAAAAGCTTCTCCCTTGCGGTCTGGCACTCGCCAATGCAACACGCACCCCCCCACCCCTCCCCGGCTGCAAGGCAGGGACTTGTCGAGCAAGATGCACACAGTGAAACTCTGACTGAGACTCCTGCACAGCAGGACAGCATAAACCCAACAACATACAGCCACCCTCTGTGCAGGCACCTTCCTACAAACCCTATCCTGAGGAGAGCTGCAGAGTTATCAGCAAGGCAGAGAGATTCTGAGAAGAAGGAAAGGAAAAGCTCGCTGGCATTAGGGGACAGAGAGATTCTACCTGTCCATGCACAGGCATACAGTGACTGCCAAACCAGCCCAGCGCTATATTCTCTTCTGCATCCCTGGAGCACCAGTGGTAAAGGCTGGTCTCTGTCCCCAGGATCCCTGAAGACTAGGGCTGTCTAAACTACTCCGACACAGTGCCCAGGACCTGGGAGGAGGCCTGGGACATGTACCATTACTCTGGACCCTGAGATGGGCTGGAACGGCTGCAGCTGCTCTGGCAGCAGGGATCCCAAAGCTGTCCCTGGCAAGGTACCCAGCCTGTCTCTGGCACAGCACTCTGTAGACCCAGGGGTTTTGGCTGCACCAATACACACTGCCAGCTCAACCCAAAACAAATAAATTAAAATTAACATTCCTTTGGGGCTGACTCATAGCAGAAGCAGAGTCTTCTTACTGGCCTGTGCTTCCCTTCCCCCATGTGCCCCTCTCCCTCACCGGCAGAAGACAAAGCACTGCAGTTTACCCAAGACCAGGCTCCCGCACGGGCCCAAGCCAAGCCCGGCTTTGCTCAGCACTCCGCATCCCTGTAGCTACACCAACAGTTTAAAGGGTTCCTTTTGGAAGGCAACTAAGATCGAAATGTTGAAACACCTCACTTGGAAAATCTCACCAAGCTGTGCCCATGCCTGGATTCCTCTTCCTTCATTTATGTCGCTGAAATGCTTTGTTGCATCAGTGCGTTGATTGGGTTGACAACAGTGTATTTCCGGGAATTAAACAATAAACGATTTGCTAGCCCATTTCTAGTAAATATGTCACTTGTAATAAGACCACGATTTTGTTTGGCTTGGTTTGGATCAGTTGCATTCGTTATGCATCACCACAGAAGAAAGTAAAGATTTCAGGGTTTGCTCCTACACTGTGTGTGCAGAAAGGAGACAGGACAGCAGCCTGGCTCCTACAGATAACAGTATTTGTCTGAGCTGGAAGTCTTGGTAACCGAAAGGTTTTACCAGCTGATGCTGACAAGTCTTTAGTAGTCTCAACCCCCTCTCCAAGGTACCTCCTGAAGGACAGCGCCGCACTGATGGCACTTGGCAGCCTCAGCCACTGCTGCAGTGGCCATCAGAAGGGCTGAAGGGGAATTAACTGAGTCATTCTCTCACTCCAGGTCAGGTCAGCCCAGGTCATGGATGAGATGGTGCAGAGGGACCCGCACTGATCAACCCAGGCGTGCAAGGGAAGCCAACAGGGCTGCCAAGCTGGTGTTTGCTCCCAGTTGCGAATTCACACACCGAAGAAGCATGTTCTGCACTTCCCCGCATAACTGTCTATCTGTGACCATACAAGTATCAAGAAAAAACAGCAGTAGCATAGGTTACTGCAACTTAGTGGGCAGGGAGGGGAGAGAACAAGCCTTGTTTAGGGCATAAACTGGGTAGAAAGCATGTATTACTACAGCTGGGAAATACAACTCAGCAACTCCAAGCCAAACATAAACGCTGCAGGCAAAGCTGCTCTACTGCCTGTCAAATAACAAACATATTTGTATGGGTCCTCTTTAGCTGCACAGGCCCAGTGGGAAATAACAGAGTGAGGCAGCCAAGCACTGCCAGAATAGGTGGTGAAGCTGCACAGAAGCAAGCAGAGATTGCACCTCTCTCACTGCCAGAGAAGTGCTTAAGTCTGGCCCATAGCTCAGGGATATTAATGGAAAATTCCCTGCAATTTCAGAGCACTTTGGAAAAGTTGCATGTTAGTTGGTGGATATTGTTTGTGTCATCTGTCATCCCTAACTCAGCAAAACTCAACAGCTTTAACAACCTGATTTTATTTCTTGCTCCTCCAAGTCCCTCTCCCAATATTTTTTCTTGATTAAGCAACCTTTCTTATGGGACAGAACAGCTTTCAGTGATCTCTCCTTCTGTGGGACCTCTTCACAGGCAGAGGTGGCTTGAACAAGTCAGTCCCACACCCCTGGGGCTCCCTGTGGTGTCTCTAAAGTGTTCAATACTGTTCTTTGCTGACTTGGTTGGCAAGAGTGCCACTCCCTATGTGGGTGTGTTAACTATATCTATATTGCTTACTAAGTGAAAAAGAAACATTTGAAAAAGCTATTCCTCTTCCAAAAAATTCACATGCCCTGCTTCCAAGAGGAAGTTAAAGGTATCTGGAAAGGGGAACTACACATCTGGCCATGTTCCTGCTTTCGTCAACCGCAGAAGTCAATTCAAGCCATTTACAACCTCTGCATTCTTGTGACAGCAGTCACTAGCAAGGAGTGAGAAAGGGACAGGTATCACTGCAGGCTTGCCTTCCGCTTCCCGGAGATCATGCCTGCGTGACTCCCACTCGCTGCATGCGGGTGCTGTCACCCCTGGCCCTGCTACAGCTTAGCTTCCTCTCAAAACAAGCTGAGAAGACCCCAGGCTGCTGAGGAAAATTTCACACAAAGTAAAAACAAGGCACTCTCTACAAAATCCTGCCTCTTTCTATTAATTTTTGGCCTGTCCAACACATCTGAGCCCATTGCAGTTCATTTCATTGGCATTCGTGGCGGTACTACAAGACCATGTTTGCGCTGGTGCCAGGTTGTGTGCATTGCGTATACGCATTGAGTAACTCCTTCATCATAGTTACCCTAGTGCAGGTTTTTCTTGCAATGAGGCTCTAGAGTATGTCTGAAGAACAGAAATAAACCCAAAACTTACTAGGAGCAAAACTAACTCCATCTTTGGTTTACAACAACAGCTTGTTGGATACAGCACGTACGTCACATATGTAAGTACCGCTTCACTAACTTCACGGTAGGTCACCTGAAGTATCTCGGTTTAGTCGTCCAGATGTAAAACAAATACATAATGATATTTGGAATGTTTGCCTTGCCTTCTTAAACTTTGGAGACACCGTCTCTCGCAATCTGTCTGTAACTCAACTGTGTTTCCTACAGCCTGTTAACCACACAAAAATAACAGAGAGAAAAGCCAAGAGGGAAAACGCTCCTCTTCCTTGACTTCCCACACCTGTGCAGAATGCCACAGCATTGAGACACGTAAAGACATGATAATATGGGTAGATCCACAGCCATAATTAGCAGTTACTTTTACTATATACTCACATACAGTACTTTTCCTAACAGTGGGCTGTTTGTAAATGCAGCTGACTTCAGGCCATACACAAACTGGTTCTTCTCACTTAAATACCTGTGTGACCTTGTTACCACTCACACTCTTTAATGTTTTTACTTCTCTCCAGAAAAAGGACAGTACCATTTTACAGACAGGACACTGTGGTACAAAAATAGAGTTGGCCACATTTCCATCTTTGCTTTTGTGTCCATGCTGTGGGGGAATGCTGTCCAATGGCAAGAATTAGCAAAAACTGATTTATGACTTCTTCCCCTTTCTCTCTCCTCCTCCACTTGTTTGCCTGAGGAAAGAGAGAAACTTATCTTAGACTCCAGAGCAATTTCTCCTAGGGTTTAGGATTATAAATACAGTGCTCTCGGCTGATCCTTAGCAAAGAACTCTCTCTTTGGCATCAATCCAGCCAACTCTCAGTCTGTGACTGTAGGGTAACAGCTTAATGGTTTGGAAACTTTTGAGACTTGGCTACAAACCTACACCTATTCCTGAGTTTCGCACGGAGCTGCTCCTCCATCTACCTGTACACAAGCAGGGGAACAGGCAGTTTCACTGGCCCTACTAAAGACCTCTTAGACCATAAATGACCACAGGGCATCTTGTGGAGCACATGCAGGTGTAGGAAGACATGGGAAAAGAAGAATGACAGCAACAGCAAGTAGCAGTCCTCACGGCAGCAGTGGGACCAGACCTGACCTGACATGCTTATACTGGCATGGGAGTGATGTGGTGAACAAATTCATACATTCTCAGCAAACTGGAGTCACCGCAGTGTTGGGCTGCCAGACTAGCACTCAGGAAACTAGAGCTGCTCCATCACAAACTCTCCTGTGATCTTGAGCAAAGAAAATTCAACCATGTTCTTAGTCATAATCAGGTGCCAAATTCTCATGGAAATCACTTGTTGGCTCTGGTTAGCTCTCCTCAGTACACCCATTTCTACATATCCAAACTAATTTTGATACTCGGTTGAGTTTGATTTTATCCAAGTCAATGACAACCCTCCTGCCCCACAACCTTTTTTATTGGCAGACTTTTCAGTGCCTGAGGGAGGATGTAAGGCAGAAGGTATTGCCCAAGACCCTTTCTCTCCTCAAACACACTTCTGATTATTCATTTCATTAATTGATTGCATTAGGGAACTGCAACATCAAGCACATCACATTTAGGACACATCTGCATTCTCCTCTTTAATACCTCTTCATGATTTGCAATGTATTTCTCTCATTTAGAGGCAGAATAACATTTCCTAACAGAGACTGAATTTATTCAGAAGCACAGAAGTCAGTTGCCTTTACTACTGACAGATGCACTTCAATGTAATTAGTTTCATGACTATTAATGAAATAACTCATTTGAACTTTTGCCACTAAAATGTTAATGAGTAAGACCGGATAGTGGCTTCGTAATGGGATATAGATCCTTTTACAGTTTGTTAGTTCAGGTCTGGCCCATGTCCACCATGACCAAAGGTCATTACCACCTGAAGACTATTTGATAATCTGTGTGAGACGAGCCGGTAGCATTAAGGCCACGCTTGGCAAGAAACAGCCTGACAATTTCCTCTCAGCAGAAAAACAAAGTGGAGAAAGGTCACTGCAGCGTGCTACTTTTACGTAGCTGCGGTCAGAAAACCTCAGTCGTTAGGACTGTTCACCCAGCACCTTTCGCTAGCAACAAATGCTATGAAGGTAGAAGAGAAATAACGAGTTGAAAAAGCTTGTGGATTTTTTTTTGTGCGAGATACAATTAGCCTCTCTGACTCACTGCTGCAGATTGTTTGCTTTTAACACGCTTCTAAAGAGAACTGGAAAAATAAATAAATACTAAACTGCATAAAAGATCATACTTAGTGTTTCTACGTTTTAGCCAGTCACTCACCAGGTTCAGAGAAGCATTTCAGAGGGGAAGATGTTATTCCTGGTATATTGTTCACTACCACCACTCCAGCAAACCAAAAGGTTAAACATGACATCCAATAGTGGCCACCACATACTGCATCCACTCTTTTTAAAAACGACGCTCTCCTGTTTGGGTAGTGATACAATCCAGCCCATACATAAGCACATCCCAAAATGAATAAATTCACCCTGACAGCACACCAGTGCAAGCCTTAAAAATTATTGCTACCTCTTCACAGACAGTAAAATGACACATGCAAGAAAATTATTTGCCCAGGGACTTAGAAGAACTGGGACAGATTAAGTTTTCATGGGGAACTTCAGGAAGGAAAGGCACAACATAATTACTCAAACAGAAATTCAAACACTGCACTCAAGCTGGCAACCCTTCTCTTGTGACTGCACATGGGCTTGACCGAGGTTACAGGTCTCACTAACATCTCCAGTGGGGATATGGAGTCACCCCTGTGGTCCCTGAGCAGATCCCTGATTGCACCCAGTCTGGGACAGCCTCTCCCCGTAAAACCCTCCATGCCAAAAGATGCTCAGACCAAAAAACCTGGGAGTAACTACTGCATCTTGATGAGTGGCTTTTATCTAGCAAGCCATGCTGCCAGTCAGTGTTGTCACCTGAAGTACAACCCTATTCAAATTATTTATCATCTTTAATACTTAATCCAAACAGGTTGGATGACAGCTTCTGAAACATATTGTTATTACAAGGCAAAGGTTACAGAAGGATTTACTTCAGTGTAGCAAAGCCGAATCTGTCTGAATTCAGAGACTCGACAGGAAAAAAAGTACACCTTTAATAGCGCTGCTTGAATACTACGCTTTGATTCTCTAGAAATGGGGTATTTTATTCTGTATTTATATTTTTCCTCAAATAGCAAGCTAAGGCACTGTTTTCCTTCTTTTCCGACTGACAGATCTTTTTGTTGTTTGCAGCGATAATTTCCTTTTTTTTTTTTTAGTATTTGGGATTCTTCTAAAGTGGGATCTTCTGCATTTCACAGTGACGTTCCTGAAATAACTTTGAAGAAGAAATAATGAGCCTCCCCTTACTTTACAGGTTCTCTAATACAATGTAAGCAGCTTTACAAGGCTTAGCTAGTCTCTGCTGACCTAACTGCATATTTTACTCCTACAATAAACTAAAATAAGCAGCCTGCTCCCACAACAATTGACCAATTAACATAGTGATTTTGTTGGTTTCTTATTAAAAAACAAAAATCCTAGTCTTTCAAAAACTAGACATATCAAATAATGGTGGATGAGACTACTAAAAAGACAGACACAGACATCGTGTCAATAAGAAAATGAACGTTGTGCTAAGGCTGTCGTGTGGCTTGGGTTTGGGTTGGCTTTTTTCTTTGATTTCCAGCAATTTAGGGGTTTTTTTTTCCTTTGCCTCTGATTCATTTTCTCAGGAGTAGACACTGTGTTCAAATCCCTGCTGGCTGCTGCGTTTGACTGCTCGCCAATCAGCACTACGGTGTTTATACGGGATCTGTCTGCTACTGAGTCACTGCGTCCCCGCAGAGAGCGTGAGGTCACTCGCTGCTAGATCAGAGCACCAGCGGGGACGGCCCGGAGCTGAGCCAGACTGTGGCAATGTCTTTTACATAAGAGGCAGGCTCCTCTCCTCTGCCCGCCATGAACTTCCCTGCCTTTGCTCCAGAAGAGGCCAATAATGGGCTTTTTATTAACAGGCCTATTTAGGAAAGATAAACTCGCAGAATGTATTACCTGGTCCGTCTGTGTCTCTTGCACTGTGCGAAAGGCATACGTATGCTGTACATACGCACTGTATATACACTGATACTCGGCAGTACCGCGGTGGAGAGGGCATTTACCTGGAAAAAACAACAGAACTATTTTCTCAGACTCAGTTCATCACTCCTGTGATGGCTGACAGCGTTCAGATGTGATGCCCCCAGCCTACTTCTCTTTTCTGTTTGCCCACAAAGGAATTGGCGAAGTTGCCTTTAAACTGCTATCATTAAACTTCAGAACTGGTGCCTTATGGAAAAGAAACGGGGTAGCACTCAATTCAGTTCAAGCTATCAGGCAGAAAATTGCATGTTGATGCAAACTTACTTCACAAGGGTTTAACCATTTTCTTTTCAAGGATTTAGTTCTATCAGATCTGAAAATAGGCTTTCTGAAGCCCCAAGGGCAGCTCTGAGGAGCCGTATTTGAGCAAAAACATGTCATCCTTTGGCTTTATCCGCTGCCAACACTTTTTGCTTTCAGGAAAAAAAAAAACACCACGGTTTGCTATTCATTACCAAAGCTCAATCAGACAGTATTTTTTGATTCCTCATTTTGAGAGCTTCACCTTCTGGCCGATTAATGCGGGCAAAGGTGTAAGTAAATGAACATGACAATCCAGTGGGAAATGCAAGGCAATGGCATCCATAAGTATTGCCACATCCATAGCATGCAATAAAACTATGCAGGTAACAGATTAAACCCACACTTAAGCTGATCCCATGAACAACAGTGAGCAAGAGGAAAGAAAGAGATGCAGCTTATCTCCAGCACTTGTTTATGTGTCAATGAGCCTTATCTCACAGAGATGCTCCCATTGGCGCTGATCATGGAGGAAACGCTACAGATGAAAAACTGCATACAGCAGTTAGATGAATACCATTTTTTTTTACCTTGTTTCACTCAAGAATTTCCAGAAACTCAGTATTAAAGACTTCCAGGTGGAGACTTACAATAATACATGCTTTTTCTAAAGATCCGACTATCTCAAGAAGACCTGACGGGAAACACTTCCGAAAAGGGCAAACTCTTCCAAGGTGCCAAACGTTTTACAACGCTCTCATTATGTAGTTTTCCACACGTTTACTAAACTGATTGGTATGTGTTTATATTACAGTGATCAAGACAACACTTCAGGTTCACAATCAGTTACATATTCACAGCTTAAAGGCCAGAAGGGACCATCATCTAATTGGACACTCTTGAATATCGAGTCCTTACATCTGATTGATTATGCTGAGCTCAAGAAGCTGGATTTGGCTAAGGCATATATATCTTTCAGGGAGACTCCTGCTCTAGAGAGGACGAAATCCAGTGATACGAATACACCAAGCCCCTTACTAATTTGCTCCAATGCGTAATCAGACTTATTACCAGCTGCAATTGCTGTGCATAGGACTTCACCTCTCAGACACAGCCTCTTGTTCGGCCTCCCTTTTCAAGATGGAAAAGCTCTTTACGGTTCAGTATTTTCTTTCCTTTTGGGTGCTAACGTGCTGATTTTGGACAAAATCACCAGATGACACTTTTTTTTCTTCCTCAGAGGCCATCTTCAGTGGCCCTTGAATCATCTGCAAGTTCTTTCACAACCTCTCCAGTCTTCCCAATAAGACTGTCAATTCTGGAAATATGCATAGTATTTTTTTTCAATATCCAAAACAATCTTTTGCCTTTCTTCCATGTTTGCCTCTTTGGACATGAACTCAAGCATGCTCTGCAGAAGGGAAAACCTGACCCATCTGAAATAGTAACAGCTAATGCACAGCCTCCAAAAAAGCTGCTTGAAGTCATGGAACCTCCAAGCATGCCTGTATGTACCATTAAAGCCCAGAAACATCGGCAGTGTGCGCTAGCTTTCTCTACAAGGCACTTTACCAAAGATGAAAAACATAATGAAAAGCCAGGATTTTTTCCTTCTTTGCTATAAAAAAACAAACAGCAAAGCACTCACTGGCTGTGCAGCACAAGACAAACTGAAAAACGGTTAAGCTACCCACAAATGTTTGACTGGAGGTCATTCTCATTCCCTGAGAAGAAATATCAAAGAAAAACTTAGGATGGCTACAGCTAAAAACACATTTCAGACCTTAGCCACTGCCTCATCAGAAGTAAGCTGCAAGGCCCAAAAGGGGTCCAAATAACTGCAGCTCTGCACCTGCTTGACACATCTTTTACATGTCCTTCTCGGGGTAAGACGGGTGAAGAATCGAAGGAAATGCTGTGCAAACAACTCACTACGCAATTTCGAGGTGAAATTTTAATTGCACAAAAATAAAGGCCTTTGGCTTTATCATTACAAAACCAATTTTATCTTTGTCCTCTTGCATGTTTGAATTGGTCTTGATTGTGCAAGTGAATACATCACCTGGTCACGCAAGTTCCAGCATGGCAACATTTATTCAGCAAATATAGGTAAGAAACTGAACTTCTAAAATGTTAGATCCATAAAGGTAATTGTTCACTTTCCTGTAATTATTCTAGGCTGTAATTTAAATACCATCCTTCCAATAGAACTATGTAAAAAGATGAATTCTGTACCATGCACATAGATTTGAAAGGCATCTTTTTCTGTAACTCTGGATATATTATCAATTCCGTCTCCTATTTCATGTTGGATATTCATAAAACTCTTTTTAATAAAAATTTATGGGGCAGCAGCAAAGTGGCATGTCACATAGAAACTTCTAAGCCCAGCCACAATATCTTCACACACATCTCAATAATACTGAGAAGAATCACCTTGTCCAAGATGCACATTATCACCAGCCATACAAAACCAAAACCAAATTATTTTGAGTTAGAACATGATATTTATTTGTTCTTTCCCTTCCTGTGGCTTACAAAGGATTTTTTGGCAGTAATCTCCCTACTGTGTTATTTCATTGTTTCTCCATGAAAACTTCCTTTCAGAAATTTGCATGTATGCATCCATCCAAAGACACGTCACAGCTACATATGCTGAATAATCAAGATGAAAAAACCAGTAAGTATTACAAAAAACAATAGTTTTTTAACTGCAGATTTAGAGGGGAATTAGAGAACCATTGCATGTGTCGTGCTCTGAATTAGCACTACACAGTTCCGGTAAGATTTTAGTCCTCTTGGGCAATTCCAGAAGCTTTCTGGCTTGTGTACATGCAGTCAAATTCTTTTATCTGATGCCTCAGAGTTGATGCATCTCTGAGGCCAAATGAAAGTACAATACAATTCCTAGATCTTCACCCATGGTAAAGCTTACCAGTGGCATCTTGAGTAGAGTTTAATAGCATTTAAACCTACCTCTTGTCTCGCTTCTTCTCGATCCAGACAATGGACATACCAAGCAGTTGCCAAAAGAAAGCCAAGACCGATGTTTACCTGCTGCTCTGCTTTGGTTATTGCTATTCATTATGCACAAATACTTCAAACTTTCAGGGGTTTATGGATATCTCGGTGACCTATTTTCATTTTGCTGGCACTTATTAAACTCTCAAAGGACTTGCCTGCCTCAGGTGGTCATTTCTTCTTTGGATCTGGAGCTACATCATTATGACTGCAACAGGGCAACAAACAGCCCCGAGGCAAGCAGAGCAGCTCATCCTGCCGAGCTCAGAGGATTATACATGATCATGTTTATTTTGTGCAACACACACAACATCCTGTGTGATCGAAGGGCTGGGGTGGGCAGCTCAGGCTCCCCAACCATGCAGTGTGACTACCTGCAACCAACACAAGCTGTAATCACACTGATCCTTTTCGGGAATGCCTGTAAGGAGGGTGGTGCCAAGCACGTACCATCCCACCTCCTTTCTGTGCCTAGCAAGATGGGTACAAACCCTTTGCAACTCCTCTTGCATAACCAAGGGCTGAACCCAGCAGTCAGTATTTTTAGAGAGCAAACTGAGCTGAAATACCTTTCATTACAGGAGGCGGGTTGCCTGAATCGGTTCCAAGCAGGTGTGGGGGCATCAGGTGAAGTCAGTCAACACATCTCACACCACCAAGGGTACAATTAAGGGGAAAATTCC
Organism: Psophia crepitans; assembly: GCA_013399095.1. Lineage (NCBI taxonomy): Eukaryota > Metazoa > Chordata > Aves > Gruiformes > Psophiidae > Psophia > Psophia crepitans. The sequence goes on from VWZZ01001728.1 coordinate 241,066, forward strand.
CAAATGGGTTAGCCCACAGTTTTGCACAGGAAATGCAATGGAAATAGAGCACCACATTTCTTCTCTAATTGTTTCCTGTTTACATAAAACCCAGCATCGAAGGGACCCTATAAAGGCAAACACTGTAATTGCTAAGTGCTGCCCAGATTAATCCGGTTTGCAAAGAGAAGTACATATATGCATGAGGGACCGCCCTCCTCTTTCAAATTCTTTCTGTTCTGGACGCAGAGAAAGAGGTTTCAATATTCAAGGCCCTTTTCTACTGACCATTAAGCACATTCAGGTTTAGCCACCTTTGCCCCTGGGAGCCATGAGGAACGAACCAAAAAGATCAGACAGAATACAGCAAGTTCCTTCTGGCCTTGCAGGAAGTGGCAGCTTGAAGTTCCTTGCAAAGCAGTTAATTTTCAAAGCCTTTGAGATGTTGACAAGGAGGTTTTGATGATATTTTTTCTCCTGGACTCACTCTCCAGCCTTTCTGCTTATTTCCCAGCTATTTTAACTGCCTAAACTATACTGAACTAAATCTAATATAGAAATACATAATCATTCTAACAATTAAAATGTACAGAGCCAGCAGATTCATTCATTATAATCTTCTAAAATGACTTCAAAATTTGTCTTTTGTGAAAACTGTGACTGACCCTAAAAACATCCCAAACCTGTGATTTTTCTCTCCTCACACAGACACTGAGGTGCAGAGACCAGACAGATCTATGCACAGTTCTGCAGGCATGGGACTGGGGAAAGAGCACCCAGCATCTACACCGGTTTGCAGCTGAGGCTGTCCATCGTTCTTCTACTGACAGACAGTAAAGAACAGCATTATTGTAATTCTGTACTGGGTACTCCAGTCTGGTCACACCAACCTGTGCAGGTTACCTGTGCATCGCCTGTTGTTTACTGAGAAATAGCTTATGTAAAAACTAAGATACGATTTTATCGCCTTCTTTCTAAAAGGTTACCATTTAAATACAGAGCTAAGTCTGTCTACACTTAACTCTCACTCAAAGTCCCACACAGAGTATCTGGATTGAAGTTTCAGTGCTCTGAGGGACTTGGCTACCTGATTTCACCTAATTCAATTTGTAGGAAAACCTTTGCTTTGGGAAAAGACTATTGCACCAATATTTGGTCTGCTATGTCTACTGTATGCTTAGCACTGCCATTGTGGTCCCATCCATGGAAAGCAAAAAAAGTACTAAGTAAGAGAAGAAAGCCTTGGGGTGTCTCAGGTAAAGTGATTATTTTATGACTGAACAGTAATTGTATTAGAGATTAGCTGTTAGTAGAGAAGGTACGACTCTGCCCACAGAATAACCTGAAGACAATGGTGATCATTCTTTGGAGAGCTTTTTCTGCAAGGTGAGAACATTTCACATATCATTTAAACCTGAAATGGTCTTGTGCTTTTTGCTTCTGGAAGTCTGTACTTTCTGCTTCATTTCCTACTTATTTGACTTAAAACTTGGTCCTGACTCATGAACCTACCTGCCGAGATGCTGAAAACTTTGCTACTATACTCCAGCCCACACTGCTACAATGGCATGGGTTTAAAAATTGTTTTAATTAACCTCTTATCAGACTTAGGACGGTTACCCAAGTGACAACAAAAATGTAGTGTATTGCTGGACATGTTACAGAATAAAATTATATAGAAAAGAACTGTAAAAGTGGTTTTTCTACATTTCAGTTGGAAAAAGTAACCCTGAAAAGTTTGAAACCTCTGAATTCAGTGCAATGAACTTTTCTGCCCTTCAAAATATACAGTCTGCTGAGATTTTAGATCTAGTTCACATTCGCTGTAAGAGATGAATAAGAATCAAAGATTTTCAATATTCAAAAACTCTAATATAATCAAAATCCAGGCCTGAATCTTTCACTTTGTGCATGCAGATTTGCTGGATCTTCATCCTGAGGTGAACTGGAAGCAGGTCCCAGCAGTCAGTGAAAGGGTACCACCTCACGCAGCACCAGAGACCAGGCTGGTATCGAATAAAATGTGAGATGCTGTAAGACACAGTGTACACGCAACACGCAGCAAAGCGCAAAGGGGGGGTTATCCCCATGTGTCAGCGATGGTGGGTGCAGCAAGCCTCTACAAAGCAATGCTTGTTGCGTTTGCTTTTGAGCAGTGCCATAGAATTGAGACACTGCAAGGTGCGACTCAAGGATGGTATCATTTTCTGCGCAAGGGTGATAAAAAATGTTTGTTGTTAGTGTGACTGCAGCCTACTGGGTTACACAGTAACCTTCGGTGAGGAGTCCAAACACAAACATAGTTGTTTACCTAACTTGGGTTAGAAACAGGACTAACATTGAAATACATTTCAATGTCTACTGGGATAAGCTATTTCACAAAACAGTTACCTAATGGTGCACCTGGACATCTCTCTCCACAAAGCTCTGGACACTTACAGAAGTGTTTATGGCTTTTGTTTACAAGCCAAAGATCAAAAGATCTAAACGATTATAAGATGAAAAAGGCGAGGAGCAAGCTAAGAAGCTCATACAGATGGAGCCCCAGCACCAGGAACCAAAGACTCCAGCTTCAGTTAGATGGATTACATCATATAGGTCTTAATCACTGAACTTAACCAGTGAAAATGCTGTAGCCCTTCACGAACTAATAAACTGACAGGAAGAATTTAGATGCATACTAATTATGGTATACTTTTAAAAAACCAAAATTGTGTTAATATTTGCAGAACAGGTTTAGTACAACTTCCGCAAAAACTGCACAGAGTGGATGGAAAATACCCGGATCGGTGCTTCCACTTGGTGCAAAAGTATTTTGTCATAGTTGAGGAAGAGTTAATGAACAAAACCTGTACAAGTACCTGCAATATGACTGCAATACATCTGTGGGGTATCCACATCAGCATCTCTTTAGACTGAAGCAGATTTAAACAGAGACTGAGAGGTATTTACTCATAAATCAGTGAAATATGTAAATCCTAGGATTTGCACACATTACCTCAAGTTATTAGACGATGGAAGCTGATCCAAGGAAGGCCAGCAGGCATTTAGTGCCAATATACACTAAAGAAAACACGAGACAGAAAAAACGGACAATATATTTAGGAAAATCACATAAGGATTATCTCTATAACAGAATCAAGTCTTTATATGGCTTTGAATCTGTTCTCTTTTTAAGTTAGCGTTCTTTCACAGCTGCTCACGGTAAAGAAGAAAACTTGTCCTATGGCACTAGTGGAAGCTTTGCTTCAGCAACGCACGGCAGGGCTGGGCGTGCTTCCTGAAACACAACAGCAAAACCGCAGCAGCCACAGGTAGAGACCTCACAGCTCCTTCCGTATGTGTTTCTGATACCAACCACAGAAGGTGTCCCTCCAAAGAGACGAATAGCCAACTGGAAGACGCTCTCTGACTGTCCAGCTGCAGTGATACACCTGCAATTCTGAATAAACCAGGAAATCACCAATAATCTTGAAAGATGAAACACCAGTTCTATTTTTTAAATAAAGCGGATGTACTTGTAACGTGCATTTAGTTTAAAACCTGACTTTACAAGATCAACATGCCTGAATCCTGGAGTACCACCAAATCCTAGCTAGATTAATTATTAATCACTGAAAATCAGGATAGGAATTGCCAGCTAGTAGAGGGCAGATTAAGCGCTAATGTAGCCCAGAAACTTTGGAACTTAAAACTGAATTGCTGGAGGAGCACTCATGCCAAAATAAAAGATGTTCAGGCAACGCAGAAAAAAGTGGTGGCTGACACTCATTCCGTTGTGCTGTAACCAGCAGGATGTTTCTCCTCAGGAGTCTGAAGAGGGTTGGATGCATCCTGAGCTAGGCTTCATTTCAGTGAGCAGGGCCGTATGGTCTGTTGGGCAGCTTCTCAGACCTCCCTGGCTGGTTCAATGTCTTATGCCTTCTTTGAACTGAACCAAATCTGCTTCTCTCTCTCTCCATCAGCCTGACAGACACACAGGGGCACCTTTTTCACAGCCAGCCAGTGGTGCTGCTTACAACTACAGCATCAGGCTCCTTTCCGCAGACAGTTTTAAATTTTACTCGAAATGCAGAGCTGAAGTCTATACTTTTTAACAACAGCAGGAAGAAACCCGCCCAAGTCCCCAGGAAACACAAGCAGTCTTTCAGAGACTTGCCAAGGCCTAAGCTTTGCGAAGTATCACCACACCGCGTAGGCCAGTAAGTAGTACTGGATTAAACATGAATGCTAAAGGTCTATTCAAGTCATTAAAATTAACTTAACAACTTAGACTTAATAACCTCTAACTGCATTAAGATGTCTCAACATGCTTGTAAAATAAACAGCTGGAAAATCCGGCTTAACTATCCACGTAACTAACATATGGATATTTCCTTGGCTCTGCCCACAGCCCAAAGCATCTTCCAGAGGTACAAATCTCTTCCCTTATCTTAAACAAAAAGCCAGGGAGGGGATACGGCATGAAGCCGTAGGGCCAGCAGCTCGGGGGCCAGCCAGGGTGGGAGCAGGCTTAGGGTTTCCAGCCCGCGAGGGTACTCCGGTAAGGCAACGAGGCCTCCTCCTCAGCTCTCTAAAAGAGGGGATTTAAAAGTTGGGTGGCAAAGTCCCAGTTTCCATTTTAAACTCCACACCGAAGCCACTATTCATACCAGAAATTCATCACGCAGCTGCACAAGGGACATGAAAACGTTACCGGGAGCGGGTGTTGCAGTCTGGAGGCGGAGGAGAGTTCACCCCCTGCAGCACCACCGCTCACCCCGTCCTGTGACGGAGTGCCACGCTGAAGACAAACCTTATTGCTCCCCTTAAGTGACAGAAATGAAGACATATTTTAGTAGAGCAGATCTCAACAGAGTACACACTACCAGTAACTCATTAAAGATAAGGCATCTTTTTTAAAGCTCTCAAATTACTGTCTGTTCTGGGACTGGTTTCTGTTTACCAGCGTAAAAGAAATTTAAATTTATGATTTACAAATTGGTGATGCCAGATGCTCTTTGCCAGTAAATATAACACAAATTCTGAGGAAGTTGGGATGGAAAAGATGGACTGATTTAATGCAAACCAACAGCTCTCCTCATCATTTAGTCCTCACTGCATGGGTCCAAGGTGCCAGGCACTGCTTCTGAGAATCAATAAAAATAAGTGGGGACACTAGAAGCACACACCCTCCTGATATTGTTTGCATACATATTTGGTCCAACATGTATTCAGAATCAGTGACAAAAATGTAAATCCAGCAGTGAGTAAAGCTGGTCACAAGTTCTCAGCATTGCCACTGAAATGCCTGGAGGGCTTTCAGAGCTTGCTTCAAGACGCTGACCGTCATTTCCACCATGAAGAGACAGCTAACAGGAGAAGACACCAGAGAAGCTACACGTTTAATTCCCTCCAGCACTTACAAAAGTCACAGTCAAAAAATGCCGAGATTTTTAAACCTAGAATTTGTTTGCAAATGCTAAGTATCACTGATCTCACTGAACATGGAATACTGAAACCTGCAAGAAGAAATGCCACGAATACTGTTTAGCTTGAAAAAAAGCGATCGTGCCTATAAAGAACCAAAAAGGCAGCCCTTTCCAGGTTGGAGTTCCTTAAAGCAAAGCTACAGTGCCCGCGCACTCACAAGGGTGCCTCTGTTCAGCTGCTGCCGTGCAGAACCAGCACAAAGGGGCTGTAGCTTCAACGCTGGTGATTCTGCTTGGTGACGTTGGGGAGTGCTGTCTGTCTGCTCCCAGCCTGACACAAAATTGATGAGCAGGAAAAGGCACGGAGGAGAAAAAAGACGCTTCATTCGCAGCAGTGCTGCTGCAAGGCAATGCTGCCTGGTACAACCTCATGGGAATGTGTACATAACGCTCTCTGAACCATGAGGGAAGAAGTTGTCTGTCAATTAGTTCCCTGGTAATTGGCCATGCAATGTCATTCCTTGCATTAGGAATGCTGGGAAAACACTGGACATCATCTGATTAAAGAAAAAAGAAAAGAGCATTACGTGATGGCAACTTAATGAGATGGGCTTCAAACTAGCCCCAAGCAAGCTGGATAAGAAAAATAAATTGTGACCTGTTCCGAAGAGACCGAGAAGACAAGATAATCACAAACATCTGGGGTACCCACAGACAAAATCTGGGAGCCTAGTCTGGGAAGGGGAAAAAAGCTGAAGATGTAATTGTCCTTATGTACTAACCTGGATCCTCAAAGATTTTAGGAGCATCACTTTAAGACCAGAGTCCCACTGGTATTTGGGAAGACATGCAGGAAATGAGCGGAACCTCCAAAAGTACACAAGCATCGCACATCAGGAACAGACACCCTTTGAAGTGGCAGGAGACACGGACACTTAATGGCTGCGGGTGAAAGATCAAAGTGGGAAAGCAAGCAGGGCTGCGAGGGTGCAGGGCTGCTGCAGCTCACCCGGAGAGGGGGAGCTGGATGAAGCCCTTCCAGGAGCACCCTACAAGCAGGGCGGGCGGTGAGCTGGCCCTTTGATCACCCACACGTCTCCTGGAAAAGCAGGACAGCAGGGACCCGGCAGCTCCGCCGTGGTTCTCAGCCATGCCCCTGCACGGCCCGCATCCTGAAAGTGCTTTCAGATGCAGGCTGCCTGCGTTGCTGTCTTCTACAGGTGAAAGCATAAGGCTTAGTCAGTCAAAATCACACTGGGGAGCAGGACATGAAGAGGCAGTAAGACCAAATGCACAGCTGGTGATGCGAAGTCCCAGGCAGTGATGCTGGAGATGGCTCTGCCCTGAGAGCAGCATCTCACAGCCCTCCCTCCCACGTGTGGGGGTCAGGCCCCCATCTTTTGTTGCTGTTATTCACTGAATTATATTAATAATTGTACCCAAATGTAGATACCTCCCACTCCCACAGGAGCCAAACACAAACACGCTGATCATACAGTGTCTGGGGCACAGCCCTAGTAACAGAGATAAAAATCAACACATCCAGGGAACAAGAAAGAAAAAGGCAGTGCAAGAGTGAGTCAGCAAATGTAAGCGCTGCGTTAGTCAGGCGAGCTTTTCCGAATGCACCGCGGGGTTGTGCCCGCTGCAGACAAAGTCACATCCCCAATAACCTGGATGACGCACCACCCCGGTGTGAGGGCCCCCCCACCTTTCGCAGGGGGGCCTCTGCATCTTCACACTGTTTTGGGGAAGGCTTTACTGCAGATTTCTTCCATCGCCCCCCTGCCTTAAGTCTGGGAAAGGAAAAAAATCTGTGCCATGTTTAGAAAGAGACAGAGCGTGGAACCCTGGTAAAGCAGAGGAGACCGGCCGCGCTGCTGTGTCAGGTGCTGTGATAAAGGCTGCAGGTTTCCAGGATTAGCCCGGCCACTTTGCAGGCCATGAAACGCTCCACCGAGCCTGTTTACAAATTAGCCTGTGGTTTGGCTCGTCCTCCTGCCAGGCTGCATTTCTCTGCAAAACAAGTGACTTGGTGCCTGCGAGCGCAGCCGCCACGCGTCCCCATCCGCGGGCAGCCCTGCCTCTCTGCAAACGGCCATCGGTCAGCAGCGCTGAACCTCTGCGCTCGGGTCACACCAATCACAAATGGACACAGCTGCAGAAAGCAGGGAGCAGGAAGAAAAAGATACGAGGCTAGGAAGTTTTACAAAAGTCACCGGATTTCAAGTCACCAGCAAACTTATTTGCAGCTTTTCTGATCTAAATCCTGTTTTTCTGCCTCTTTGAAAATGCCGACTCTAATTAACTCATATTCTTATACACTCTGGCGCCCTGAAGAGGATACTTGCTTTTGTAAATGACATTTATAAAGCAAGAGCTATTTAATACCTGCTTAACATATATCCATAACCTTCAAAATGTCTCCTATGAGTCAATACAGCCTGACTCGAACTGACATTTCTTTCCTCCTTCTGTTCTGTAAGGCTTTCTCCAGCATTCGGCCACCACCCCAGAGCACGGCAGAAGGCAGCCTTGCCCCTGCCCGCATTAACTGGTTCAACGCTGGAGACAGGTTGTTTTATTCTGGAAGAGAAGCACTTGCACAGGGAGGATGGCATGCAAGCCGGTCTCTGGGAAACTAACCCTTTCCAGTTTAATCTTCATGCCTTCTAGTGATCCCCCACATATTACCATTTACTCCGTAGCCACATCCTGCATTTACATCCTTTTCATCGGTATTCCTGGAGGAAGCCCGTGGGATGGTGGCTTATTCCGCCTCCAGCAGCACTCATCTCTCTCTGAATCAAAGCTATGGCTAACATGAGAGCCACCCCATGTACTCATGCACAAAAATTTACATCCTCTTCCCATTCAAGTCACAGGCATGACTTGGACAAATCCCAGACACCAATTTTAATAGTGAAGGTCCTTCAAAGTCTGTAGTTCTCTGGACGGGTGCCTTCCCCACTCCTTGAATGAAGCAGGTTGAGCAGGACAGCCTAGGGAGCAGACCACAGGGCGTTATCACAGCAGACTGCGAGACGCAGTTAGAGATGTTTATCTAATTCACAGCTTCAGAGTGTTTGTCCCCGCTCATGCAGCTAGAAGGAAACCGCTCAGACCGCATGGGTGCAACATTTTGGGCACACGAGCCATGAGCACCTCAGCACACATGCTCTTGTGGGTACTAAATACCAAAGGACACATCATCTCCACTCCAGGACTGCCTTTGGGAAGGCCACGCAGGCAGCCTCCGGGCAGGGCAGCCGGAGCAGTGTGACGATTTACTGCCCCTGTCAGACCCTCCCGCTCCACCGTGGCAGGTCATGGCCCCGGGAGAAACCGTGACAGGCAGCCCTGGCAGAGCTGGACGGTTCACCTCACTGTAGCAGTGGTTGCATCGGCGTGGCACAGGGTGAAAGTTCAGCCCTGGGAACCTACTCCAGCGCCAGCAAACCCAAGGTTAACCCACCTTGACATCACCCCCTTGTGCAACCTGTGTGACAGGCAGGCTGTCCCTGTTGCCTCACAGGCTGGCTGACATTCAAGGGGCAGAATTTCATCCAGCAGCCAGGGAAAACACATGATGGCTACACATTTATGTCTTGGTGCTTTGGCTTACTATACAAGCAATGGGGGGGGCTCTCAAAAGTGCTGGGAATCAAAGTCTTGCTTTCTTGTAATGTCATATAGGACTTGGGAGCTAAGAAGAGAGACTTCAGCTGTAAGTCAGTGGAATTGGTCATTCTAATCTGGCAAGAATTCCAGTTGCAATGGCTTTGGGCAGCTCTCTGGGCAGCCCTGGTAGCTGTGCAGATCCTCCAGTCTGAAGGCATCCCTCCTGTTGCTGGGAATGTTACAGTATAGAGCTTTCTGTCATTAAAGCATCTAACCAAGAATGTGACCATAGCATTCAGCACAGACCTTAGCAAGGGCAAAAAGATACTAAGATACCGTGACTTTCCATGGTAATACAGTAAATACAAGGGTCCCTATTTCAAGATATACAGCTATTTTAACAACACATCAGCTACTTGAAATTCCACCAAGTCAAGACTCATTCTTGAAAATTTAAACAAGGCAAATGGGTTAAAGATGTCTGAAGCCACACTCATGTCCCTTGCAAACAGATGCATCACCATCCAGTTTAATGGAAAGGGGCTTACTCTCTGCCAGCAATAAATATGGATCGTAACTAAGGTCATCAGGACACAGCCTGTCAAGACAAAATGCTGCAATGTTAATTGTAAAAGGAAAAGTGTGGGCAAGATACTTGTGGACTGCCAAAGGCCTCCCTCAACTGTTTATGCCATTTTAACTGATGCAATTCAGAACTGCTCACCATATTTGCAAGAGTTCATTGAGATAAACCAGAGGACCACTCTCCATATCTTACATACTTCACATGCCTACCCTGAAACCACCAGCATTTCATCAGGGAAGATGCTCCATGACACTGCAACAGCTGAAGTCACAGGGACTGCTAAAACAAGAAGAGCATTTGGAAAGCCTGAGGTCAAAATCTGTATTCCCAGCCTTAACGCCGACACACCATAGACGATAACAGATCCTTTTTTGTTAGCCTAGTCCATTTTTCTTCTTGATCAAGGGCATGCTACTACAGAAAGCACAGGGAGGAGCTCTGCTCGTTCACCACACAGTAAAAAGCTGTGATAGCTCTCACAATTACTATTTGCCCCTGACCTCTGGACTGCCCATATTGTCATCCTGGTGTGTTTTTTCCTAAACGTAGACACAATCTCTTTTCTCTTCATATTCTTCTAGCATCTTTTCCAATTATTCCATTTACAGTAATGACCACTTCAAAATATGTGAATTGTCATAATCATTTTACATACCAGATGCTACATTACATTTAGCCAACACATTCAAGTTTAGGAATTAAATCTCTTACATTGAAGCCAACAGAAGTTTTACTGTAGATTTTACTTAGGATTTTTCCAGCTAATGACTGGAAAGTGACTTTTAAAAAACAGGCCCCTTTTATACTGGGCTATGATGGGGCTGAGGAAAGCTGTAAGCAAGCACCTCTCTTCTCCTTATTGCCCTGTTCCAGAAATTAAGGACTAAGCACCTCCATTAGAAGGTGGCAGCGGGACTACCCCAGTGCAGTTCTTTGTCATGCCCAGCTCCGTCAGCCCAGGACCGAAACGCACACCAGCTCTTTCCCACCGCACAGGCTGTTTTATGCAAGCATGCAGGGCTTCCCCAGCCACCCGTGCTGCCAGCTTGACAGCTCCTAAATGGGAAAAAGATACACAGAGAATGAAAGAGAGAGGGGGGAAAGGGAGATAAAAAGTAAAAATCAAATAGCTATCTGGAAAAACAAAAAAAGCATGTTTGGGGAAGAAAGGAAGAAGGATGGTTGGAAATAGCTATGGTGCAATTAGCTCCCTGGAGTCCCTCTACACTTGGTGCAGAGAAGGGAGTGGTTTTAGGATGCAACTTCTCTCTCTCAGCTCCCTATTTCAGGATGAGATGACTCGGGCACCTCAGGTAGCAGGCATCTCTGTGTGGTCAGACAAACACCATCACCAGTGCCCGCAGGCCGCTCAAAGCACTGGATGAGCCAACAGCAGTATAAACTGTGATCAGCCAGCACCGGGATCCCAGACATGCAAACCTCCCGAGCGGGATCAAAAGATGTATGTGGAGGAATCCGGGAAAGACATGCACGGTAACTACCATCTTTATGCAGGGGTACCACTCCACAGGGACTGCCTCTCATGGACATCTAGAACAGGTTTTCAAAAGGTTTCTTTCAGTAAATCATCTTATTTCCTAACAAACGTGAGCGTACTGGGCACAACAGCCTGGTGACAGTCTGGCTCTAAGTGTTGCAATAGGAACACTGAGCACTGATCCCATCTTTCAAGCTAAATTTTGAAACTTGTTCATGATGTAAGCACTGGTGTAGGAGAGGAGCTCTTGGAAAATGCTGGAAAGCTTATGGGAAACTGTTCAAAATGAAAAAATTAGATTTCACAGGTGATATGAGAACTCAGTGAACAAAGACACGTTAGCTGAGGATTCCTTTCAGTGCTGCAACGTTATTTTTACCCACGGTGTTTGGCTGCGTGGAGCTATCCTCCCTTCCCTGGGACAGAATGCAAAATTCCCCGCTGGCTCACAGAGACGGTGGCAATGCAGCTGCACAGATCTGTCCCTCATCGCCCAAGCAATATTCATCTAAACCTTTTCAAAAATAAGAACGAGCTTTCTCTGCCTGGGTTACTGCTAGTCTTAAACTAAACCCAGAAGCTGTTAGGGGCAAGACAGAGTTTTTCATAGCATCCACGGGCAGCGCCTTGCACAGGGGAATATTGCCTAGCATCAGACGCCCAGAAACGCTGCAGTATGTAGGACTGCTGGGCATTTTCAGCGTGAACTGCCAATCCAAATAAGATTTAAAAATAATGGATTTAACTCCACAGTATTTACAGAGTTCTCAGACAACAAATAATGATTTAACAAAATAAACGGACAGTCTGTGTACACAGAGCCATTGCAAAAGGGAATGTCGCTCCCAGACAGGTCTGGCGTGACAGGTACCAAAAATAGTATTTTCTTTATTGGGCATGTGATCAAAAACTGGTATTTAAGCACACAGGAGCGATCAGGTCAGAGCAGAGGTTAAACTAGGTCAGTATCTTGTTTCAGCCAGCGGCCAACAGCAATATCTTCTGAAAAAACGTAATGGGGAAATGTGCTCACAAAATAACGTAAAGACATTATGCATCTAGAAATACTTCTACCTGTTAAACAAGCTGTTTCATCAGGGGTCTGTGATCAATGCTGTGCACTCGCATCAGCCGTTCCACTTAGCACATCCCCACAGCTTCAGCTTTTACCTAGGAAACCAGCAGGTTTTGATGGGTTTGGGTCAGTCACCCCTGAGCACGGAGATGGCCACCACGCACAAGGGCCAGGTCCCTGTCCACACCCAGGACTAGGGACTCGGCAAGGTCCCCAGTGATGAGACCCTGAGGCAGGGGCAGCTGTCAGAGCTACCGTGTCAGCTGAGCAGAAGCCTTCATGAAAGGGAACATAGCTAACGAAGACAAGAGGATCTAGACATCATCATGGTGTACAAAATAGCTTGGAGTTTTCTGCTTGGCTGCGAATTGAAATGTGAGGTATCCACGGAATTTCCTGCTAATAACCAACACCTCTCTTGGTTGTGACCCGCAAAGACATGGGAAAGGAGTTGGATAACCAGCCCCTCCAGGGAGAACAGAAAGGAATAAAATCCAAGACTTTCAGCTGCCTGGAGATTTTTTATGTTGGAAACCACAAAATTCACATTAAAGTTCACAGAGGACCTGCATTCAGCAGATGCACAACAGGAGACTTAGAGGGAAAATTCCCAATTAAGGCTAAAAAGAAAATCACATAAGGAAAAAGCCAGACTTTGTAAAGGTTTGTCAACAAACCCACTATCTGAATGGGACAGTGCAGCAACTTTGGCACCCTGCTTTTGTTTATACTTAGGGTATTTTACTACCACCTTAAGTGCCTCTTAATCGTTCTAAATAAAAAAGAAGAAAAAATAAACGAAAAAGAAAACCAGACAATTTTACTAGCCAGAAGATCAGACTCTTCAATAATATCATTCTGGTGTTTTTACTGAGATGAACTTGGCCTAGTGTTTCTGTCCCGTAAAATGTTAATTTGCACTCCCTGGGATTCCTCTTTCCCGGTGTATTGATAGTACTGATGGCTCAAGATGTACAGGGCAGATATTTGTCCCTGCTAATGCTCTTGACCACCTTAAGTTTTAAGCCCAGGGATAACTGAGGCCATCAGATAGCAAAACCAACACGTTCAATTTGAGGAGCTCATAATCATGGATGACGTCCAATTCATTTTTCACTGTTTTCAGACTTCACATGTGGAAACTAATTGCCAACAAATTGTTAAAATTCCATTTAAAAATTATCATTACAAGACATTGGATAGTGTGAAGTTTTACTGGACTATTTGAAGGACAGTTCCTTCCATAAATTTGCAATTAAGAATGGTCTGGACTTTTGCAGTTTAATCTCATGATACCAACAATAAACTGCCTTGCCTCCAACATTGCAGCAGCTTTTTTTACTCATTTGTTACCACAATTAAGGAGACAAACTTTATCCCACATCCTTGGCAAGAACGAAGTATCCTCCAGCGCTAGTACAAGTGTAAAGCTGCATAGTAATATTTTAAGACCATTATGTTTTCGTAACATACGAATAATAATAACGTAGTTATTCGTATGGGTATCACATTTGTGACATGGTAAAACCAACTCTGAATGTCCCCTGAAAGGAACTGTTCCCCATTTTACAGCCGAGGAACTGAGTCATGAAGAACAATTTTCAGAGATGACACAGGTACCTGATTTCCACTGAAACGGCGGGACACAGGCTCGTTCCAAAGAACCACGCCTGACTGACTGATGCCTGAATTGTACAAGGTGGCTGTGGCTGCATTTGGTTTGAAGTCCTCACAGCCTCATAAATGTACTGATCATCATTCTCCCGCATGCTGTGTACTACATAAACCACCACATGTACTCTGCAAAGCCCAAAGTCCCCTAGCATCAGGTAAACTATTGACTTGCATCACCCCTTCGTCTTCGCCACTCCAAATACCAGCTTTTCCCACTGGCAGTCAAGGACTGCTCAGCAGATGCAAGACCTGCTCATCATTTCATCGTTTCATGGCATGTCTGTTCTGCAGCTTCTGTGTCCATTCTCTAGCCAAACTGAGGTCGTGTTGTTTTTGGAGCTCCTCCACCTTGCTTCTGGTCCATAAGTAAGACCTGTGGCAATCAAAGGGTAAGATGTCCTCACAAAAGTCAACAAGACTTGCAAAGGAAGGTTTGCAATGGAGCACATAGTACAAGGCACACAGCGAAAGGCAGTATCAGGTACTGTTGCTACTTTGGATCTGAAAGCAGTAACAACCACGTTGGCAAACACTGCACATGAAGTGGTAACAATTTCCTCCTTGAATTAGCCTGGATGCAATCACAGGTAAAGCCAGCGCCAGGGGATGAGATGCTGTGACATGAACAGGAGCAGCACGGCTTGTAGTAGCAGCAGTTCTGAGACGCTTTGGTCAGGGACAGGGCATCACTGCGCTAGGTGCTGTGTAGACACAGAGCAAACACAACATGCATCTACTCCAACTCGGGGCAAGGCTCAAATGGGCTGACAAAACGGCTGGCAAGAAAAAGAAGTACTGGGCAGCAGTACACAGGTACTGAGGCTGGTAACACAAATAGCTCACGTTGATACAGTCTGAGTCAGTGAAAAGTTTATTTTACATTTTATCTGATGCTAATTTACATTTAAAAATAATAACATGTTTTAACCTCTGCCCATTCCCTGCTACTGAAGGGGAATTTTAATTTTCCATTGAAAGAAAATGCATCTAAACTATGTCTTTAAGTTTTCCCAAAAAGTGTTTTACATCCTCTCGCCTTGTGCAGTCCCAGTGGGCCCTGTACTACAAAATCACTCTCAAAAATGCAGAAAGCTCCACAAACACTAATAGAAAAGTTTACCCTCAAAGCAAAAAAAGAAACCCCAGCTCTGTATCCTCCAACGTGCCCAGCTCCATACTGACACCACCTTTGCAGAGAAGGGTCTCTCCCCATCAGTCTGTCCCCCCTCCCAGGGCTCCCAACGCACCGGGAGTACCAGCCTGCCAGGGCTAATGCAGTCATGAAGACAGACATACTACTGCCTTTCCCTCAGAAATTTTTTCCCCCTTTTTATCTCTATATTTATTGCTAAAGGGCAGCAGCAGATCAAAGTCAGCTGAAAAGGGCTTGGGATAGACTCTTGAGCAAGGGGCCGAGATTGCGCAATGACACAAAGGAAGAAAAAGGTACAAAACATCCCTTTATTCCCAGTACCACTATAGGTGGCTGTGGAGAAGAGACCGATAGCAAACAGCGCATAAACTTGAGAGTTAAATACTCAGCCAGACCTTTCTCAGCTGAGACCAATGGGGACGTGACCACGTTTGACTTTTTAAGCAGCAGTAGATGTACTGGACATGAATACTCACTGCGTTTTCAGTAGGGGGGTCAGGGAAAGGGCCAGCTCTGTTAGGCACCGCACAAAATTGAGTAATCGAGACCCCCTAATCATGCAATGAGTTAGACGCAGCGATCTCCTGCTTACCCTGAGCCCCATTAAAATGTAACATCTACCAGCACAGAGTTCATTAAAAGATCAGGATCTAACACATTATTGTAGCCTGTCTACAGTGCTTCTCTTACCAGATCATGGACAGCCAGACTGCGCTCGTTTGAGGGAGAAGAATATCAAAGCTGTCCCCACGTAAATTTTATTCATTGCTTTTACAGACTTTTTTCAAAGATTTCTAAGTTGCAAGGGACACACACACATAGTGCCTGCCTCAGAAAAACTAACAGGAGAAAAACATCCACCAACCTAAGTAACAGTGGCTCATCATGGAAGTGTGATTAAAAATTGGCAATCTGGAAAGGAATGTCGCTGCGGTGCCTAGGAAGAGCCCAGAAGCACGTGCAACCTGACAGCAGAACAGCCAACAGCAACTCATGTGCCGTCGTACAACCTGCTGTCTTCCTGACATGGGGCGATGACCTCGGCCAAAGATGCGCTTTGCGCTCAGGCTGCCTTCCCAAGGGTGCAGAATTGCCCGTGGAAGTTGATTTCAGGCGGCCCTTTTGCCAGGATTGATCGAGTGGAGACACCACCACCTCACTGAAAGGCTATCCACCTCCTGCTGCCCCAACAGCACGTCCCTGTGAAGCTACGGCTTGGCAGACTGGGAAGCTGGACCGGTGTGCAGGGTGCCTCCTCCCACTGACTCTGCATGGATTTAACCAGAGAAGGACAAAGGTCTGTCTGTCTCTGCATGGGTGCCTGTATCCACTAACTAGCAGAAATAGCCACAGAGGTGAAAACACCGTCTTCCAAGGGAAAAATCCCCTGCAGTTCAGTAGGGCCAGGGAGTTGAGAGGAGGAAGGAGATAGCTGGGCACTCTGCACCCCAATCCCAGGGGAAATCAGCTTCTCCCCGTCGCTCCAGTGACACCCACAACAAGCACCCTGACTCCGGGGCTTCATGCCATCACTTGCTACTCAGCCTGTGCCTGCACAAACATCCCTCTGCTTTCAAAATGCACGCCTGGCTGAGGATATGAGCTCCTTTTTCAAAAGTGCCAAAACAATTCAGGATCATACATCTCATCCCAAATCAAAATGCTCCCGAATGTCCACATTCACTTTGGAAAATGATGACAAACTCCTAAACTAGTTCTTGCTCTGTTCTTAAAAGTTTATTATTCCCACAAGCATCTGGTGTTTCACAAACCAGAAGAGATGCCTTCACTCTCAGATGCTTAAAAATTAATGAAGCAACATGATGAGAGATGTGTTCATACTCTAGGGACAGGGTGAGCAAAAGGCCAATGCCTGTGTTTCAGTGGTAGGCTGAATCCAGAAGACACCAATGTATTTATCTTCAGGATGACATTTTTGTGTCACCACCTTTTTCTTTTCTTCCCCCTCACCCTCCCTCAAGCACACACACAGATAGAAAATAACAGAACATGTCCTTTCAGAGCTCAGGTATTTCCCACAGACTCTGTCCTCGTATTTTCAAGAAGCCAAACTCCAGGACACTCCAGTCCATCGGCCTTTGGCTCAGAAAGGCCTGCGGGATGGAGGACAGGCAAAGGAGCTGGTATCCTCTAACCCCTGCAGCACCAAAGCTGCCGCGCACTGGTGGCCCCGTTGGCTTTACGGCCGGTTTGCACAAGTGAGCAGCAAAAAGTCTGTCTGGGGGATAAAATGTGGAGGTAAGCTAAATTCCTGGTCTGACTGAATTTTGCTCAAGTAAAACAGTCTCTCTGTGGTGAAGAGCAACTCACACATCTTCTCCTTGAGTCCTTGCCACGGCACAGAGAGAAGGACAGGGCGACTGCAGCATCCCTTCCACATCCTTCACTGGCATTTAGCAAGAGCTCAAGAGACAAAAAAAAAAAAAAANCATCAGTTTTTGGCTGCCACGCACGTACGCCTGGAGAGGTACACGCACAGCCTCTCGTTCTTGATTTCTGCATGAGGCAAGAGTAGCTTAAGTGGATGAGGGAAGCTTGTTCTGCATTTAGGAAACAAACCTGTCTAGGACGATGGTGCTTGTGTGAATTATTAAAAGGCAAGCGCATTTTCAAATCCAAATTAGCTGACCCTCTGCTCTTCCGCATCTATCTCTGGTTTTGACCAGAAAGAGAATCACAGCAAAGAATACATTTCTCTCAGCACTGGTTGCGCATTCTGCCTGTCACCGCATAAAAGTTTCAGTAACAAAAGGTTAAAAACAGCTTCCTGCAGCAGGATGCTTTTTCAAATACACAAAAATTTATACTTATCTGAGGTTTACAAAGTTAATTTTACAGTCCAGTTTGAGTTGCCAGTGCCCTTTAAAGCCAAAAAAAGCCCAGCTGCCCTTACGCAGTGCTTCTCGCTCTAGTGAAAGCTCATTAACGAGAACGGCCACTTCTGCGGCAGAGCCCCACAGCATCTTTGGGGAAGAACCAGCTCTGCTTTCACTCTGCCCGTCCACCTCCACTCCGACTGGGCTCTCGCGGCTACCTGCGAGCTGCCGGCTGCCGTGGGTTAAACCTGGGCTTTTCAGGGAGAAAAACAGGAGAGGAAAAAGCCAGGAGAGGCAAGGGAGGGGAGCGCGGGGGAGCCTGCTGGAGAGCAGCGGCGCTAGGGGCAGGGATGGCCGGAGCTCTGCAGCACCCGCCGGAGCAGCAGAGGAAAAGTTTCTGTGATTTTAGGCAAGCCCTCGCGTGACGTCACCTCGCCCAGATAATCTCGGCGCAGTCAGCACAGGCCTCCTGCCTCCCCATTGGCGAGCCCCTCGTCAGCAGACATCTGAAGATAATTATTATTGGCCAGACAATTATAACAGGAACAACTGTCACTCCGTGCTGATGCCCGAACCTGGCGCTCTGCAGCACGACGGAGAAGGACCCCGGCGGTCACCGCTCCGTCCGTGCATTTCTGTCACTTCTGCTTTCAGACGCAGTGGCCGGGTTTTGCTGCCTCACCGGCTGCAGCTGGGAATCAGGATCGCCGCAATGCTTTCTGCTGCACGTCTGACTGACCCATGAATTTTCTGCAAAAATAGTAAGGTATTTATTCACAAGAAATAAAGGACTGGAGCTGCATTGATTCTCACAGAGCAGTTTAAGGAAAACAAAAAAAATCTTCGGCAGATTATTTACTTAATCCTTCTTCCCTCCTCGAAGAAGTTTGGGAGGAGGTGCTGGGAGAGTTTGAAAAATCATTTTAAGCAGTTATTTTAAAAAACATTTGACCTAATCCTTATCTTACTGAAACCAAACCTCCCACGATCTGAGCACAGTAAGATCACAGTAATACTGTATCTTACACCAAAAGCTACCTACCTGATGGCACTATATATAAATGTACATCAACAACAGCTTTCCTGCAACATAAAGCATAAGGAGTTCCACGAGAGTGAATGGACCCCTTAGTACTTTAACCATCTCCAAGGCTGTCACTGCTTGTTTTGGGAAGACAACTAACCCGTGGCTCTTGCCCTCGGAAAGCAGCGGGCTGCCGGTCTGCCTCTGCAGCCTGCGACCACGCTCTGCCATTTGTGCCTCCCTGCAGGACAGCCAGGCAGTCTGGGGGCTATACCATAAGGGCGTGCATACACATAAAGCCAAGCTTTCAGGGAGACACGGAACCCATCAGCTTCTAAGTATCAGGGAACAGACTACTAATTTTTCCTCTGTGTCAAAACAGTGGCCTCTTTATGGCACTGCTAATCTAGGCCCAGGCTCTGCAGAGGTCCCAGCACGATGCACAGTGCAGGATGGGGACCTCCCAAAAGTGAAGCAGGAACATCTGGCACAAAGCGAGGAGGACCTCGCTCATTGCCGTTAGACCTCTTCGCTATCAGACAGGCTCCATTCACGACAGACTCAAAGGGAAGATCTCCAAGGGCGGATGGGACTGAGGAAACAACCCCTAGGATGGAGGTGTGCTGAAGAAAAGTCTGGGTGCCAGCTATCAGTAAGTGCAGAGGACATGCATTTGCCCCAGGGAGTGATGGAGCTTGGAGAAGGCTGGGAGGACAGAGGCAAAGGAGGGGCGAGCCCTGGCTGAACAGAACCAGCCACTTCATTCCTTGCACTCTGATCCATCCAGACCAGCCACACTGGTACCTACGGGTATGCCGCTGCCCCTAGGCTCTGTGTTCAAGCTCTTCCAGCTCTGGGCTTACACAGATGTAATTAAAAGGGCTTGTCAGTGCTTTAACCAGGTCAAAACCCAGAGGGTATGTAAAGGGACTCAAGTCCTGCCTCAAACTGGGCTACGTCTTCATATGGAACCTAGTCAGATTCCAAAGACATTTCTCAAAACCCAAAAGACAGGGTCAACTTCTAAGAGCCACTTCACGCCCCCTAAAATCCTGCAGCTTTTTTTTTTTTTTTGGCCTTATAAGGTATCAAAAGTATTTCTGAGATGGAAGTAAAATAACAAATGCCACACCTCTAGAATGTGTTTACCTCCATGTTAGACATTGTAATAGTACTGCATCCTAATTTAAATGGCAATTACAGTATAAAATCCTGCCACAGGCTTTCCTGAAGCAAGTTCACTTAGTCCACCTTCCTGCCCAAAGAACGAACAACCATGTTTATCCCTACAAACTACTACTTAACAACCTCATCTTAGGACGGTCTTATGTTAATTATCTGTACATTAAGGCTACGCCTACAGAGTCAAGCAACCACGTACTGCGACTAATATGCGTGTGTAAACCTATCGTGTCATCCTGACATGAAATAGAAATGCCTTCCTGTATGGCCCTTAGCTGCTGTACTTTACCAGTTACGCTCCCTCACAAAATTCGAGTGCTAGAGCTGGACCTGTTTCATTGAGTGACTGAATTTCCTGAAGATAAAACCCCACAGTTTAACCTGAAACTCACAATATTTTCAGGAAAAGCCTGCCACGACAGACACCTCAATGGGCACGGCTCCGTTTTGTTTCCAGACACGTTCCCGGGCCACAAGCAGATCATTCTCCCGTTTTACTTTCATGTGCATCAGAGGTATTTAATTCATCAGTTCCCTTAGAGAAGGCAAAACCAGACCAAAAAGCGTGTGCACACAGATCGTCATGTCTCTTCAGCTGTACAGCCGCAGCGTAAAGCTGACGGGCTCCTTCTTTGAGCCTGGGAAGCGGGAGCCTGGCGTTACGGGAGTCCCAGCTGGCGACCTCTGCAGCACATGAGACTGCCAGGGAGATTTTAATAACACTGCTTAGCATTTATATAGGACCTGACATCTTTGAGGCACTCGGCAAACATTACCTAAGCCATCAAAGCGCCTCATAAGGACATTTCAGCATTATTACCTCCCACCCCCTGGTCCTTCCCTGCTGGGGAAACTGAGGCCTGGGAGAGGTTATGTAATGTTCCCAAGGTCATATCATGAAGCGCAGGAAAGCCGGAAAGAAGACGCTGGAGTCCTGATTCCTAGTCATGTTCTTT
The DNA here is from genome assembly GCA_013399095.1 of Psophia crepitans. Taxonomy (NCBI): domain Eukaryota; kingdom Metazoa; phylum Chordata; class Aves; order Gruiformes; family Psophiidae; genus Psophia; species Psophia crepitans. Next base: position 262,062 of record VWZZ01001728.1, read on the forward strand.
AATCTAAACTGCATCTCTTCTGCAGTATTTGGCTATGGTATACACTCAGGTATCAGCCCCTCCATCCTCTTTTACCACTTTGTCCTATTCCGATGCCAATTTTCTCCTGGAATATGGACAAACAGGAAGCATCCAATACTCCCAGCCCAAGAATCTCTCTGTGGTCTCCTTTCTCCTGAAACATGAGTGATACTAGGCACCCCTCAAGAGCTAATGAGCTCACCTGCAGGAGAACAGAGGGAGACATACACACACTCAAATGGTCATTTTAATTATATTGCCCTTAAAAGTCCCCAGAGGAGTCACTGGAGGATTCTACCAAGTCCCTGGCTGAGATCCACCTGAGATCTGGGACCACTCTGCCTTGAAAATATAAGGACCAAAGCCTGGACTCAGAGACAGTTCTATCCTGCCATCGTCACATGAGGGTGGCACAGGGAAGGTCCTCACTCAGGAGGTACAGAGAAAAGGGAGCCTGCGAGGGCAGGCGGCAGCGCTGAGGGAAGGAGGGCATTCCAGCAACGGGAAAGTCAGGGGCAAGCTGGGGAGAAAGACCACAGGAGCAGCAGAGAGGGCAACACTGGGCACTGGGCAAGGGCGGCTGGGGCTGGTGCAGCAGGGAGGCACAGGGGAGCGTGGGCAAGGCATGCACACAAGGCCCACGCAGGCGGATGAAGCCACTGCGAGGACTCGGCAGGCGTGATGGAGAGCGAGATCCCGGCCCCGAGGGCAGCCCGGGGTACCCCGCGGGAAGGGGCAGAGGCAGCGGGGGTGCTCCTTCCACCCCTGCCTCCACGCTGAGGGTCGAGGCCGGGGGAGCGGTGCAGACCGCGCCCGGGACCGGGGATGCCCCGGGGGCAGTGGCAGGCAGCGAGCAGGCTCCCGGCACGGCG